>DWFV01000763.1:0-12862 GCA_018246775.1 Parelbella machaon machaon
AGATTAGCGCGTTCAAACAATCAAACAACCAAACAATCAAACAAACTCTTCAGCTTTATATTATTAGTATAGATTAACGTAACAATAACTGCCTCATTGCCTAATGTTTGTAACCGCCACTGCTAAGTAGGTACTGGGTTCAATCTCGGGGTCTGACAATGCTTCATTTGGCTTTTCTAACTTTAAATTCCCAGTAGTTGCGAGTTTTTGTGCTCAAAGTACCTACATCAATACACTCACCGTCTATTCATGGGACGTATACCTTTTTTGGTAACAAATGCAAGTAATACACTTCTCTGCCTACCCCTTCAGCAAAATACTGGCGTTATGTTATATAATAATAATAATAGATGTCAAAAGTGATTGTTATAAACAAGTATATTGGGTAGGCCTAACAAAAACATTGCTTCTGTCTTGTAACTGGCAAAGCAAGTAACGACACTCGATATCACTATCGATAAAACGGAATGAGACATGATTATATAAGTTAATAACAGTTCACAAAGGAAGCGGCGTGTCGCGAAATGTCTCGTTGACATTCGACTTCAGATGGTATCGGGTTGCGACCTCCGGTGTTGGGTTTTAGCCGCAAGTACTCGTATTTATATCATAAGTGCTGTACATAATATTGGATCTCAGTTATCAAATCCGCAACATTATTAATATCAAACGCAATTGGTAAAACGTGGGAATGTACTACACTCCCCTGCCTACCCCTTTGGGGAATACAGACGGCATTACACATGTTTACATGTGTGGAGAGATTGATGGATGTAGATGGACATTTTCTGAGTGGATGGAGATTTTTGGCAGTCGGTGACTCTACCTCTCTCTGGCGCGGGTTCAAATCCCGGGTCGGGTATTATTGAATATTTCTAATTTAGAATTCGTACATAGTAGTGACCCGGAGTCTGGATGTGTGCCCGGTGTATGGCAATAGTTCCACCAGCTATTCCATGGGACGTACACGTAACTGGTGATTATTGTAAGAGTGTACTACACTCCTCTGCCTACCCCATCGGGGATTATAGGCGTGATGTTACTTATATGTAACCTCCAAAGTGGAACAGATTCTTGTACTCACATTAATTGATTTCAAAAGTGTTTACACCATTGTACTCGTAGCTATATCATAATTATGATCTAAATTATTATTAATATCATCATCACGCGAGGTCCGTTACGGGGTAGACAGAGCCAAATATCGCTATCCTTGCAGACCTCTAAGATTACTTAAAGTAGCTCGATAATATATGCAGTTTGATATTTGCGTTATACTATAATCAGTAACTGCCAAATGGGGGGGTTTTGCGCCGATTAGGGGAGGCCTATGTCCAGCAGTGGACATCAAGAAGCTGACGATGATGATAATAAGTAAGTATACACTGTATACAGCAAACATCTCTATCTAGGGGTGCTCTCTGTCTACCCCGTAAAGTACCTGGCGCTATAGTATAATGACAATTATTTACTTAATAAGCACCTACCTATAAGAAACAAGAGCGATTTACGAGTAGGTACGTGTTCCGTACAAATAAATTCTTGTATGTGTATTATAATAAAACAATGGACCGAATGGAACGCTGTAACATAAGTGAATAACGTATCAAATCACTCTGACGTTAAAGTTCGAACGATATCACAGCACGAGCTCGCGGGAGGTTCAGCTTTCGCTGCAGTGAGGGCGAGACGAATGCGCTGGAGAAATTATTTTTAAACATTCGGGAATGATATGATTTCGTAAGTTGATTTTAGACGTATTACAGGGTGATTTAGAGATAATAAAAGTGAGTACAAAATTATTATTAATGTTTATGATGTATTAAATAAGCGTACATCTATATTTCTACATGTTACAAATACCATCATCGTCAACAATGAACCGATGGGATTCTTATTTGAATGGGTTCTTAAGGCCATAGTTTGCTACACTGGCTAGACGCGGTTTATAAGCCTGCCTGCGTTTTAAGGAACTTTAAGGTAAACTATCAACATAGTTACGAATTGAGTATACAGGTTTCTTCACAATGTTTATCTTCAAGACATTACCGTAATAGTTAATGATAGATGCACATTCGTAAGCAGAAGTGTGTCCCAGGATATGATCCGAAAAGAGAATAGGGATGCTGGACTTTAAGCGAGTAGGTGTTATCACTGAGCTCAGTGGCGTGCTATTGATGGTTTATATGCCTAGGAGCGGACGGGAACAGGCTGATTATGATGAAGAAAATGATGAAGCTCTCAGCGGAATTGGTCAAAGAATGGTAACTGTCGTCAAACAACTATTGTCGAACTGCAAGTAAACCTACTGGGATAAGATATGGGTGAGAATGTTTACTGCTCTCGTGAGATATATTTTCTTAATTATGTTATACGTATTAACGGAGAAGCCTTTTAAAATTCTTATAACAGTATAATGTAACTGGTGAAACGTGGGAGTGTACTGCACTCCTCTGCCTATCCTTTCGTGGATCACAGGCCTGATGTTACGTTCTAGCAGTTTAGAGCAAAAAGTACAAAACAGCGTCGGTAGTTGGGAGCGGGTCCACCCACTTCCGTTTATCTCCTATTGTTCTTGGAGCAACAAAAGTTTACCTTTAGCGTTGCGGCAAGTGTTCTTTGTTTTCGAATTTATTTATTTATTTATAAACATTACATCCATCTTTACAGGTTTTCACCCAATGCGACAGAGTAGCCATATTTATATAAATAATTAAAACATTTAAATAATGTATTAAATTCTTATATTGGACTATCCAAAACTTCTTGAATATCTTCTTTAGAATTGTTATTTGTTTTATGGTTCACATTTGTAATCTGGATGGTATTTTTTTTATTATTGTGTTAAAAATGTATTTCATTTTTAATTTTATATATATCTACATGTTATATTTTAATAATAATTTTCATACATGAGTACGTAGTTACATATATACATATATAATATATCTCAGTTCGTTAATATGTAATTGCTTCTTATCTTGGACTTGGACTTGGACTATTTTATTAACTTTATTCAAAAAGATATAAAATGTATGTCTATAAAGAAGCTTATCATTCTATAAACGAAGTCTTCTTAAAGACACTGTAAAACAAACTCTCGCGAGATAGTCAAATAGATTAGAAATCCATTTGAACATTTCGATCGGAGGACATAAACTTCTATAGCTCGTCCACGTCAAGAAGGCAACTTTAGAGAACTGTTTCCACGGACTATGCGAGTTTTCTATCACTTAGTTAGTTATTATAAGCGATCTAAATAAATTTATCTTAGTCTTAGTTAATTTTAGTTATCTTGAAACGTGGGAGTGTATTACACTACTCTGCCTACCCCTTCGGGGATTACAAGGGTGATGTTACGTAAGTTAGTTACTATAAGCGATCTAAATAAATCTATCTTAGTCTTAGTTAATCTTAGTTATCTTGAAACGTGGGAGTCTACTATACTCCTCTGCCTGCCCCTTCGGGATTACAGGCGTGAACTACTTTAGTTAGTTATTATAAGCGATCTAAATAAATCTATCTTAGTCATTTGTAATTTCAAAACTGATTCACTTGTAACCAGCAACAAACTTAATTTTTTTTTATAATTCTGCATCATGATTCATTCTGTTATTATATTAAGTGCGATAGAACTCCAAAAATGCATGTAAAAGATAAATGTATGTGCTATTCAATACAAAAAAAAACCCTACAAGTTATTTATTTTTGAACGTTGAACCAGTATAATATGTTACCGTAAATACATAGTACCTTTTAAGATGCACGGGTTTCCTTACGATGTTGCAACATTCAATCACAAAACGCACATACTCATAACTCTTTAGAAAAAAAGAGCTCCACACTAAGATTCGAACCCATGACCGCCGGAGTGGGAGACGAGCTCTAAATCACCAGCCTAACTAGATTTCACATTTAGAAGAAATAGGAAATTATCGTGTGAAGTATGCTAATGGCAACAGTTCCTTACCCTTAGACCGATTTTATGGTATAAACAGGGTCGGGACCCGATACCCGGATAGTTAAAAGGTTGTGGAACAATCGAGAGCTCGTGAGAACACTCGGCCACTTCAAGTTAATGCACCTAACTCGGTCTTCGACAAATAGTAACTGAAGAGAGCGTCCTCCCGTCACGAATCCACGTCGACGCTCGGATGTAATTTGGTTTTGCTTGGCTCCGATAAACATGTTTATTATATACAATGATGAAATATCTAACAATTTTAACCGTAAATGTATGTCAGTTTTTTTAGTATTAGTGCTGCTAACAGTACTTACTACTATTAGGCACTGCAAAGCACAGATCCTATATGCATAAGTTAAGTTAAGTTTATCTTTCTCTCTTTGGAAACGGGTTTCTTTTCAGAATGACAAAGTTAAAAGTCATTAATTGTCACGCTAGCCAAGATGGATTGGCAAACTTCACACGCCTTAGAGAACTCAATTTGAAGTTAAGTATATGAGTACTCAAGTGAACACCAATACCTACGGATATGAGTCACGTCTTTATCTCTCCGTTATCGTGAACTGAGACCTATGTGCTTACGTTTATTATTTGCATCCGACAGAGAGCACGATCTTGGCTATAATTAATATGAACAGCTGATATAAAATATACTTCGTGGTATTAGAATCTTATTTAAGAAAATTTAAATTCATTGTCATACTTGAAAAAAAATTCCAAATAAATGAGAGTTTACAGATGTCACAATATATATTGAAAATCAGCAGATATATTAATATTTTACTTTGTAGTAAACGTAATTCTATAATTGAATGAATAATCCGAACGCATTCTTCTTCGTGATTAGTCTAATGAAGAGACGTGTTATAACCCTCTAATCATAAGGGCGCATATTAAAAATCATTTGTAATACATGACGATTCGAATATACAAGGTAAACGCCCTAATGATTGACAAGTAGAATCCACCCACAACGGTGTTGGTGGGCGCTCAGACGAAACATTTTTTTTTATCCTTTTGCCCTAAGCTTTTACAACCCTTCATTTGCCGAATGCATAAACACAACTAATTACTTTATATGTATTATACGGTTAATATTTTTTTAAATACCATTCTCGTATAAATAATGACTTCAACAGAAATATAGATCATAACGTATATTTAAAGTTACCAATAGGTACCTATCTGTTAATTTTGAACATTTACTAGAGTTTCTGTAGGCTCAATTATCACTAGGGCAGAATCGAAGCGAAGCGTGGTATATGACCTCTATATAGAGTCAGTCACAAATTCAATGACACTACTAATAAATGTATTTTCCATGATATATTCTGTTTGATGGATTAAATTAACACTAAAACCACGAACAATTTATTGGGGTCGGTATCTCCGCGGAGCTACGGTCTGGACCCTACAACACTATGTCGTTAAAGCGATCGTAAATATATGTATATTTAATAAGGATATGTGACCATAATATAAAGTTTCATCAATATTGCGTAGAAAGCATTTAATCTTCGCTTCATTAGTAAAATATTTTCAATTTTTCTTGTTACGTATTCAATTTTTCTTAAACTTAAATGAGATATTATTATATAATAAACAATTAGTAATTTGCTATTGTAATTTTCATTAATCGACACGCGAACATAACAAAATTAAGCAATTAAGCAAGCAAAATATGATCATAAAACGCTCGATATATGCCCGTCACCTGCGCGTCGGATATTCCCAAATTGAGTGCCAAAAAATCCTTCTGGGAATTTTATTGGGTGTCCGTTACTTTGACACAAGTTGCATTTTAAAGTGCTATAAAAATTAAAGTTTAATATTTGAAGATGTAATAGTTAAGATAAGCGACGCGTTGCGATCCGACGCCACCTGCACTCGGCCGACAAAAAATCTACGGCGCGCCATTTTGCTCCCAGTGATTATAAATTTAAAGGCTTATTTCCAGTGAAAGCTCAACCCCAAAGGGAATACTTGATGTGGTAATCTGGTATGCCGAAGAGATGCCAGTGGAGCTGCCTGCATTACACAGCCTGTGATGTGACTATTAAATATCAATATATTATAAGGGGGCGAGTTTATTTTCGATGCCTATCGTTGATATTAACACCTTGTTTATTTATTATTATGCCAAGAGACTTTTTACTAACAAGAATCTTTTGATCTTTCCAGCATCTGCCCTTCGGGTACTTTGAGTCGATTGTCACGGCAATGATTAATGAATGTTTTAAAAACTTAATATTAATGAACATCTCGGAAGCAAAGGAGCGCTGGGAATCATATATTGGAACACAAACAAAAGTTATCACGCAATTCAACTAAACGTGATATTATCAAGAGTGCTTATTTCGCTATTCATTGCTGAGCATGTACATGTCTTCCCGCAGCTGTTGAACGGAGCACAATGCAATGTTATGTGTGCTTCACAATACTATCGACAAACAATATGGAAAATAACATAGACATCGAAATTCCGAGATTTATATTAATTACTATCAGTATATAAAAGATAGTGACGAATATAGAAGCCTGTCAGGTCTATAAGGATATACATATGTGGCGCTCGGTGCTATCTGCCTACCCCATAAGAGACCTTGCGTAGAGAGAAACCAATACAAAACTAGTAACGTTCGTTTAATGGAATAGCTTCCTTCTGATATTAAATTAAATTTACAAACGCAACTGTACTTGATGCGCTTACCGGGAATGTGTACAATGAATCAGATTTCTCTCTATTTATTCACAGCATCTATCGTCTTGATCGAGTTTCGATCTGATAGCGTCGACCTCTACACAAACATGGGGTCAGATGAGTCGTGAAATAAGAAAAGTGAATACTTTATGAACGATATCGGGCTCGTGAAACTCAGACAAATAATTGTATATTTATATGATTTTTACATTATTTTTATTGTGGGTGCAACATAAAGTAATAATATTTTTCATAGCGGAAAATAATATAATAGTTACGTGAACGCTTTTCAACAGAATAATCATGAAATGAAACTTTTTAATGTTAATTTTCATCTCTGATGTGTTCATTATGTTTAATTGGCAAAAATGTATGGAAAGTAATTAAGAATAGACGCTCGGATAACGAATTATTATTACCTATATTATGTTACAAATTAAAGTTTTGAAGCATTTAATTGAAAATTTAATTGAAATTCCTAAATATATGAGACACAATTTATTTTATTATTATTTACAATACTCAATGCCATCAAAAAACTAAAGACTCTACAAGTGTGGGTATTTCGCACGCCTCTTAAATATTTAGGTAATCACAGTCTATCTAAAAATAATTCATTCATGCCGTATCAACGTTATCTATATATGTATGTACATACCTACATTATATACGACATATATTACCTACTTACGCTACCCAGCACAATTAATATCTGACAATATTGATATCATATTTTATGAATAAATTTATCATATCACACTTAAGATGATATCAAAATTCCATAAAGACCGTACTTTTAACGGCGATTAAGTTCTTACGGTATTACAATCAATTATGAAAAAAGGATATTCATTTGACAAAGTAGACAGGACTGAACAAAAAGTTAAGCTGGGTTCTCACGGTGTAAGATTGTACGCACGAGAGGACGAGCGCCACAGAAGTCACTCATATTACCGAATGTCGGTTTCCTTCGCACTCCATTGATGTTCCCGTCTTTATCACGTAAAGTATCCTTTTACAGAATGTTCTGTGAGTACCTTAATCCGAGTTGTAAGTGGTTGAGAAAATCCACCTTAACACATTACATCTAATTCGACCTGAGTTTTTGTAGATCAACATCAAGTTAGACACTATGACGCACCTCCGACCGCCCGGCCATCTTCATCTGTCATTTCGGAATTATTAAAGAGTGAAAAAAGAAACAAAAAGAAATAACACGACGTGTACAGTGAAGAAAAAAGTGAAGCACCCGCTAGGTTCATAGCAACTTTATCCTTTTTCTGACACAAACTTTTGATCGGATCTCCGCGCCCAAAGGGCAACATTTTTTAGGACGAAATGTTTATGTCATAAAAATTGAAAAGAGAACGCTGTTTTCGGTCAGAACTATTTCGGGAAATAAAATATTTCGGTTATTAAGGACAATTTATTGCCGGGCGTCCATTAAAAGAATATTTAAATTGTGGGTTTTGTGGCAGTCGGTCAGGCCGATTTATAATGTAATGAGGACCATGAACGAATATATTAGATAAAAATGATGTAGTTATAAAATTTTCTATTGTCAATGAAAAAACGCGCGGTGTAGTAATTTTGTATAAAAGGTAAAAAAATATATTATAACTTATTACGACACGCTATTCTTGGATATTTTATTCCTATAATAGTTTGTTTATTTAATAACCGTAAGGTAAAGTTTTTATGAAGTAAAATGTAAAAAAAAATGTATAATATTTCTTTCATAGTTTTTGTTTGATTCTTTTTCTATTAGACGCTTTGCTTAATAATTAACGATTTAAATTAATTTTTTATACCAGTCTATATATTTGAAGTTTTAAAACCTACCTTTCGCATTAAACTTTCAATCTTTCTACCTCTATATACCCGGCCTTATGTTTGGGTCAACAATCACTTAGGTTTAGCGACCTACACAAGTTTTGCAACTAAGGGAACCAAGAAAGAAGAAAAAGAAGAAGAAAGAAAGAAGATCGAGCTCAGTGGCGTGCCATTGCAGAGGCCTATGTCCATCAGTGGACGGGGACAGGCTGATAGTGTGTGTGTGAACCAAATACATAACCCTCAAAACAAGAGTTCTGGGATTCTAGAAATTATTACTATTATTATTATCAGTAGTAGTATATGCCTTATTATCATTTTATAGAAGGAAATATAAGTAAGGCCAAATTAGTTAGTAGGTAGCCTAAGGATATTTTACTATATGAATTTTTTTGACAGAAAGTGAAAGCAAGTTACCAAAAAAATTTTGGTAAGTTTTCAGATAATGGTCATCATTCCAATAAAGCTGATTTAAAAAAATTAAAGTTGCAAGTTTACGTCCTAAAAAATTATTCAATTGATATGCTTCTACCATATTCAATATTTATTGTGCCATTAATAGCACATTTTATAGTACCATTATATTCATTAATTCCGTATTTTATTGTACCATACAAACCATTAATACACAATATATTAATACCACAATTAACTTTATATTTATCGTACCGTTATTGGACCGTAAATATTATTGATATTTATTGTACAATTAATTATTGATATTTATTGTACCATTAATGTTTGTACAGTTAGTGTATGTACTAATGTTTATGCACAAATGGCCACCTTATTTAGTATTAAGAATATAAAGGGTTTATTACGATTTATTAGCACTTCAGTATCGTACAGTAGTAATTGCCAATGTACCGCCGACGTATTGCCCACGTAGTGGCTACGCACGTTATATTCACACTTGCGTCTTATATTGTCAATGGCTCATAAAATCTGTCGGGATCTTTTAACACCTCAGATCACCAGCCATTATTGAAACCTAATAAAAAATTCGAACACCTGCGTTGATGGTTTTCCTTTTGTATCATTGTTTTATCAATAAGTTTTCATAATTAAATTATGTGTTGATTACATGCATACATACGAGTATCTTCACGGCAAGTTAAGGGATAAACAGAGAGAACAGAGTGCCAAATGTAGACATATTTTGAGGAGTGATGTGTTGATTAATTTAAAAATATTAGTTACGTTAGATGCCTACAGTGTTTTTGTGAAAATATTGGCTATACTTATTCAGAATGGTTCGACAAGCTTGGAATCTAGCAGGGCTTCTGACCTTTTCAGTATAAAAATTATAAGTTACATGTAATTGGCTGATTTAACCTGTTGGATATTTTCATACTCCGAGTATTGTGTTATGTATTCTTTGTCTACTGTTTAGTACTGCGTAACTAGTAATCTGTCTAGATTACTTCTTCAATGTCCACGTTTCTTAATCTATTATAAGGACAATTAAAACACCCTTATAATTTTTTCAATACCAGTAAATAGTTGCATTAAGTCATTCTGACATTCTGATTCATGGTGTCTCAACGGAAAAAAATCCTCTTTACTTAAAAATGGTAAAACAAAGTCAAACATATCATGCACATTTCTCATGCAACACTCCGCCTTTGCTGACTAATGGAGCAGAAATCTCCTTGGGAATCGTTTGTATCAGATGCACATACTGCATCTCCACTCGATATACGTTCGCCCGGAGGCAGAATGACTAATTGAACATTTTTCCTCTCCGTAGAATCTAATTACTGTTTTTAACTTTGGATCATTTCTACGTAGGACGAATGCGTTCTCTACTATTTAGTATGTCGGTTAAAATGTTATATTCTATGAAGTCGGGTTAAAAGAGCATTATAATGTTATGGGATTTATTTTTTTCTACAACTTGTTATAATACAGAGGTTATATGAACATAATATTCGTAATTATTTTATCGACTCTTCTATGTTTTGTAATATGGCACAGAATGTATGTTTCGTTTTATATACATACTTATAAATAAAACAAAATATTCAATGAAAAAATGTTAATTTTAGATTTTTAATTGACAAGTAAAGATTTAGGCACTTCATATGGCAGACTGTTTTATGTAGAAGTTCTTTAATTTTCCCAAAGATGGCGTTATTTAACAAAGGTTCGAAGATGGTTTCAGTAGAAACAAGTTTGTTTCTCATGCTCGATACATAATATAAAATTCATACGTTTTATTTAAATACGGTATACATTTAGAATGTATTTGCAATCATTGCTCTCTCCGATTGTGGCTATTCATAGTGTATCTCGATCTATACTCTGACTATCATATTATAGGTAAATACCGTACATTAGTAATAATCCGTGCGAACACTAATCTTTTAAAATTTATCCTAAGTTTGCGCTTCCGAAGTGAGGCTTCGGCCAGAGGATTATACAGTTTTACTAATACGGTATTTGACACACTTTTATAAAAGTTAACTTATTAGTAGTAAGGATGAAAGCCAATTCAGCGATTTACATTGTATTCATTCATAAGATATTCCTAATACAGTACTGGACATCAAATGACGGAATATGACAACGTGAATATTGATGGTTGTGGGTGTCGAGGTACAATAATAATTATTTTATTTAACTTCATAAGTATTTATATACATGATTAAATATGTGCCGATTTCAATCTCGCATGATTTTTGGGGATAACCACTATTTCTGACCTAGGTTTTAATGATAAAACATACATAAGTTAAACCGGTGCGGAGTATATTTAATATTAATATAAGAACGAAATATTATTTGAGGTATATATTAAAATAGACGTCCGCATGGCAGTCGGTCTGCTATTTGAACATAATTTGAATATCAACATTCCGTGCAACTCAATTATAATCGTCATTCATCTCAGTCAGTGTTCATAACTCTTGATGCTGGAACATTTTTGTTTATAACAACTTTGTTTTACGTTTCAATTTAGCTTCATTTGACCTTTTGTGCACAATTAATCATTGCTGCTTGGAATACTCTATTTCAACTGCAGTATAATAATAAAGCGCGGTAAGTAAAAAATAAAAGGTATCAAAAGATAAATGGAAGCAAATATCTTTATTAATATTGAAACAATATTAACAAATCATAATTTGTTCACCATCATCAGCATTTTTACTGTCTCAGTGTTGATCCCAGAATCATAAGGGTGATGGGCATGATCTGCCACGCTGGCCAAGTGTGGCTCGACGGAGGTACATACGATATAGTTAGGTAGGAACAATGAAAGTTTGATAGTTACTAGTATTAATAATTTTTGCATTGAAAATTAAATTAAAATATTGACAAGAAGCTCTTATAACTTTGTGAAGCAGGTATCACGCAAGAGATAAGCTTAGTTAAGTAATGCTAGATCGATTCTGGACGAGTCTGAACTAAACATGTCGGATATGACTCGTGTAATTTTCTCTTACAATTTACTCATATTTCCTAACTATTCTTATTGAAACAGGCTATTTGAGTATGCTGTAGATGTCCACATATAGTATGAGATTAACAGCGAAGTAGAAAATAAAGAATGTTTATACTTGGCTGGTACGTATCAAAAATTTTTACGTGTCTAGGAAAGATTTATTGAAGTAAGGTCGTTATTATCTCAAAAGATATAACCCATACTTGTATAGCCGGAATAACAAGATGACGTAAATATAAAATTGTAAGTTATAAATGTAAATGTAAAGTTGATTTAGTTTTCATTGATGCTAATGTAAAATTAACTTTATACATGAAAATTAATTTTGTAAATCGATAATGTAAACGCAAGAACTGTTTTGTAAATCGAGTCGACTATAAACGGATCGTCCAATGTGTATTTACATCCAATCATGTTTTGTATATTGCTTTGTTCATAAGCTATTATTATCATGCGGCTATAAAACATTCCACTCATCGCCGTGCTACAGATAACCAATTAATTCGTTTTATAGCTTGTAGTATGTTTTATAAAGATTTGGAACAAAAAAAATGAATGTGTAATTTTTAAATAAGTAAAGACGCGCATTTGTCTTCGGTTCGCCAGCTCTCCTACAATGTAAAAAAATTTCGTCCACTGACATTCTATCCAGGCGAAAGTAACGGCAGAAAAATGGCATCTTGAAGAAGTTGAGGCGTTCATTCATGCTCAATCAACGGCTCTGTTATAGATCCTAGACTGCACACGCTTTCCATGAGATAATATTGCAGTCAAATGCAAGCCTATTGGTAAATGAAAAAAAAACTACTTGGTATATGAATGAAAGCCTAAATTGGAACGTCTAACTTACTAGTGTAAGTGAATTACATACTTTAAAATATAGCTTATATATTTTACAAAAATATATATATACATATAT
>DWFV01000764.1:0-12859 GCA_018246775.1 Parelbella machaon machaon
TATAACATTACGCCTGTATTTACCCACAGGGTAGGCAGATGAGTGCCTATATTACATTCCCGAGGTTCATCAATTAACATCACTGGATGTTACGCATTCCACTGTGGTACAGGGAGTGAGGCTATTGCCATAAAATTTTTAATGCAGTGTTACGGAGTTATATTCCTTAACTAAGAAACAAGCCATTGGAGAGGCCTATGTCCAGCAGTGGACGGGAGTAGGCTGATAATGATGATGATGATGATGATGAAGAAATAAGCTCCTTGTCTGATAGACTATGTAAGTAAAAGGTTCAAGACGAATTGAGCAATAAATAATTACTAAATCTTTTTAGACAGTTCAAGTGTTGAAAAAATCAAAGTCCCTATATACGGATTCTATTATTACATTTGGGATCGAAGTTGTGAAGCAACTACTGTACTCTAGAAGTAAATTTCTAATAACACTATAATGAGGAAGCCTTATGTCTTTCTGGTTTCCAGGAACAGAAAGTCATGAAAGGTATAATTTTATTGTGTGGACATCTACTGTTTGTAAAGCGGTGTCTGCTCATTAATGGTCACTCCATCATTATTCTTCATTTCTTCAGAAATCTGTCTCAGTCAACGTTTTGTCTATAGGTATATGTAGAGGAGAATGCTAAATCCTCACAATAGTTAAAATTTATGAATAAATTTTCTTGATTTTTTATTAAGCAAGTTAAGAGTAAAAATAGAATAGTAGCAACATAATTTAAGGCTAGAATATTGTATATTTATTTAATGTTTCATTAAAGTACGTACCTACGTACAATGTTTAAAATATTTTGAAAGTATCTAGGTTGTTTAAATGTAACATCATTATCTTCATCATCATTATCACCACCACCATCACCATCATCATTATTATAATTAACCCTTTTATAACCCACAGTTGTACATGGGTTTGCCTTCAGAATAACACGTGTTAAGGCCACAATATTAACACAAGCTTCACACATAATGTTAAGTATCATATTATTATTTAATAAGATAATAAAAAAAATCAGAGAGCCCTCACGTACCGTAGTTTTATAGAAATGGAAAGACATGAGCAATTGCATTAGTTTATGGCGGCGCTAACTGTGGGACCGCGGTCGCTTCCAGCTTCCCGGTTGCTTCGATTTATTTCTATTTTGCGGTTAGTATAATAACAAGTGAAACGCCTTTAAATTTTGAACATTTAATAGCCAATATTCAATAGTGCTTTATTTTTATATAAGTCAAAAGTCAAAAGTGCTTTATTTTTAACTATTACCTATACCATGTAATTTTTTTTTAATATTTTATTGCAGTAGGTATGGGTATAATATAAAGTTTTTACCATTTAAATGAATCCATTGTTATCGGCTATTGTCATTGTGCAATTTTTATTATATTGTAAAATATCGTTTTATCTTAAAATCCAGCCTGTAATCCCCGAAGGGATAGGCCGTGGAGTGTACTATAATACTTTCCTACGTATCACCAGTTACGTTTAGGTCCCACCATGGTATGGAAGGTGAACCTATTGCTGTACAGCAGACACAGGTCCGGCCTCTGGCCCACTCGAAATTTCTACTAGAAAATTCAACAGTACCCAATTTGAGATTTGAACCCAGGATCTATCGCTCAGCAGTTGCGCTTTGCAACCACTCGACCAACGAGACAGTCAAATTATAACATAACATGTAAAATAAATAATATGCATGTAAAATTAGCTAGAAGCTTATTTAATTTTAAATTTAGCTTTCATAACAATATGAACAACGCAAAGTTAAACAGATGAAGTGTATATACATCCTCCAGAGTCAGATGGAGCTGAGCACGAGGTGGAAGGAAATATTACATTTACAAACTACAGTACGCACTGAAATCCGTTGAATTCCATTCTTAAGTATTATAATATAACCTGTAAATTTGCCTGAAAACTGCAATATTCAGAAATGGGTTCCTTTCATCGGTTCTTTATCTTTTCTGTTTAATCTTTCCTATTGGTACTCCGTGCTTTCTGCCTATACCTTAAGCTACCAACCGTGAAGTTATGATAAAATAAAGTATTATTGTGTTTTTAGAACTCAAAATTCCCATTATTAACATGAAGTTTGGATTTGTGAGGTGTACATATGTCAATAGGCAAACTGTATGAAAAGCGGGGCTACCACACTCCTGTGCTTTTCCTTTCAGGGAAACACAGACCTGATGCTGTTGTAATAACGTTACGTTACTCTAGCATTAGAAGGATTGTTGGGATTGTTGTAAGTACGATGTGCGGTTTCGTTTGTTTGGTTATGGAAACGTGACGCATTACGTTACGTCTCCCACGGGCTGCAGACGCAGAGCAGAGCAGCAACCGGCGATCGCCGTGAGAAGTCCACGCCAGTCGCGCTTCACGGACTTCGCGTTACGTAACCGAATACATTACGGAATATTAATTTTATTTTCAAACGTAACGGTGCTGTTGCGATAAAATACTATAGAGGCTGATTTGTTCAATTTTTGAATTTATTATTATGTATATTATTCGGATTTTTATAAGAGTGTTCGTTGTGTAAGGAGTAACGATTGAAGTAATTCACTAAATGTAATGATTTTCAGTAGTAGCACGAAGCCCGGACTTGTGCCTGGTGTATGGCAATTGTCTCACCCCCTATTCCACTGCACGTATAACATGACTGGTGAAATGTTAGAGTACTATCTTTCTCTGCCTACCCGTTCGACAAAACACAGGCTTCATGTTAATTTGATGATATTAAAATATCCGGTAACAGTCACAGGATAGTCTCTTGACAATTTTTTTTTCGCCGTTTGGCATTAATACATTTTTGCTTTAAATGTTTCTATGTACTCGTATTTATGGTATCAAAAAAAGAAGTAAGCAAACAGTTATGAAACCATTTTTTTATAAATATATATTTTTAATTTTATTTTTATTTTCAAACATCTGATATTAATAAGGTTATTAAACGTTACTGAGGTATTGGTGCAAAATAAAATTCCATCATAGTTAATATCGGATATTAAAATAAAAATGTTAATGGCTAGTTTGTTAAGTGTACTAACATCGTGTATCTCATAAGCACGTAATATTTCTCACAGAATGTTCTCACTTGAATAGACTTATCAGAGATCTGCGAGCATTGTTAGCTTTTTGTGTACCGTTTCGCACCCAGTAGATCCATGCTTTTAATTATAATCTACATTTAGAATGTATAATAACTACTTAGAATAGAAAGTATTGACTCTATAATACATATATCTATATTTTACCTACATATAAGAAACGGTTTAAAAGCTGAGTGTATAAATATCATAACATTATGTCTGTGTATCTGTGAAAGGGTAGGCAGAGGAATGTAGTAATCTCAGTTTTTACTAGTTATAAGTATTATATGTCCCTCCACCGGGCGCAATATTCCTACTACGAATTACTATTAGGAATGTCAGCTTACAAAAATCTAGTAATAATTTACCCGACTTGGGAAATGTAATCGAGTAAGTACCTCTTGCTAAGCAGTTTAACAACTACGCTAACGAGACTGTGTATATAAGACATATAAATGTACATATGTACCTAAATATATACATTTATATACTCTGATATTACATAAAATCTTTACGAAAATGTATAGCTTTCAATAGAATAATAAATCAGCTTTAAACGCAAGCTTTGACGCGTTTAAAATAGGCGGTTGTAAAGTGTTTGGTGACAAGCGCTGTTAAATTTTATCTGCTTCAGTGTACTTAACAGACTTTAAAAACAATGGGGGCCCATTACTGTATCTGATTGGAAATAAATGATCATTTTGTGTGGGACTGATAATAAAATGTAAATGAGTTTACCGTGGACCATTGGTTGGGCGTTAACCTGTCTTCGCTAACTATAACACGAATTCGTGGGCAATAAATAGCTGAGAAGTTCATAATGGTCGTTAAATCTACCAAGTTGTATAGTCACAATATCACATGACTTTCTATTAGCAATAGACGTCATCTTATTTCGTCTGGGTAACCATTATCTCGAGCTAAACAATTCCATTAATTCCATTGAGGCATAAAAGAAACCAGTTATGATAATTGTGGAAAACTGATTTTATAGCGGTTCTAGTGGAGATGAATGGTGTATAAAATTTGCTTAAAATTTTGATGGTGTCACCGGAATGAGGTTTCCGCTGGAGTTCGGAGACTTCTATTCTTATCAGCTCTCTTAGTGGGCTCTGAGATCTACTAACTTGAACTTGAAGTAACCAATGGTTACTGACGGGGATGGTTTACTACTGCACATAGTCTCTTATTTTGATCACGACATCACTTACATCGGTTGTTTTGATCTTAGTATTAGATCTTCGGGTGAGCTAAACTTAATAATTGATTTTAAATAGCTAATTAGGTAACAATAAAACAATCAATCCACACAGGTCATAATATGGAACAGGCTTTCACAAAAAGAGGGACCGGGTCTTTGCCGGGAGCGGGAGCGTATTCAAGTGGGTTCACAATCCGTCCAGAATCGCCTGCTAGAAAATCCCATTAGGAATTAAGTTCGCCCTTTGGTACAACTTTATCATTAGTGTTACAATTAAGAGTTTAAATAAATAAAAAATAAAATGTGTAATATATTGCGTGGGATTATTACATGCGAAAAAGCATTAATTTTTTCGTAAGACGTTACGTGCAGTCTGGTGAAAATTAACATTCGAAAATATAATCAGCGGTGAAAGTATCAGAAGAATTATAAGCAGACATGAACGAGTAAATAAAAAGTTATTTTTCAGTTTTTGCAGTTAGTATGTAATTATTCCATTGTTCTGAGCGCTGAGCGAGTTTCTTCCTTTTGGGTGTTACCTGTCATGACACAAAGAAAACAAAGATATGATCTTCTGTCGACAGTTATTATAGTTATTAATTAAAAATTGTTAAAATAACTCACAGGATTTACATATATCTACCTATTGTATTTGTATGCTACATATTGCGTATTTTGTTTGCTAATGTTTCCTGTATTGTTTAATATTACATCGTCTCTGAATTACTTAATACATATTTTAGGTTAATATATTTAATCTAAAACTGGCCATCTTTTCGAAACGGTGTGAACGAAGATGTTCAGATTTCGATTCTATTAAACGATTCGATTAAACTAAAACACTAAGTTATTCAGCCACGATGTAATATGACGCTATACAGGATGTTTGCAAAATTTTACTAATAAACAATAAATGACACGGTGCCGTGAGAACGCCGTAAAGTGTACACATTCGCGCAGAAGATCCATCTATAGACAAGGTGATACCTACATGCTCGGCTGTCTGTAAAGTTTGACGTCTACGCCAGTTTCATAACAAATTCGATAAGTTGTCATGAAACGCAGGGAAAAGGTATATTTATTATATATGTATTGAATTCCTAAAATTATTTATAAAAAAATGCCGTAATGTCGAAATATGACACGAAAATTAGCTACTGACGTATGCCTTTTTCGGTTCAGCTAAAGTATTGATCGTTACATTTAGGTCATTACATTAGTCATACAATAAGGATTAACAAAAAATAAATCTGGTTGATTTAAATTCCAGCTAAGGTTTTTGGCGGAAACAGTCTAAAACCAAAAGATCCGAAATCAGACATTAAAAATGTGTTATCATCACCAGCCTATTTTCGTTCACTGCTGAATATAGGTTTCTCCAACAGCCCGCCACTGAGCTCGATTATCAGTTTTTTGTTTCCAAACGCTGCCGGTCATTTAACGTAAATCGTCTCTTCCCCAAGCTAGAAGACGTCCTACGCTACGTTAAAAATTTACATATTCCCTACAATACAAAATCATAGCTAAAAATTTCTTCTCTATATTCTCTATAAACGGCCCCGTTCAATCCACGTCAGGCCATCGATCTGCGAAAGCGTTAATCCGAGTAACATTGCGCCACACACAATAGATGCACCAATACGATGCCCATTGAAAATGCGCAGCTTATGTAACCATTCACCGTGAAATACAAGTTTCTCTGAATTGATATCGACATTACGCGTAGGGTATGTTTGTTTGTGCAACTCGTGTGACGTAATATCCGCAGATTTGGGTGGTTTGTCAAAAGAAAGTTGTCTTTCCGATGCTTAGATAATATGAAATGTGTAAATATCATGTGTGAAATCGTTCTTTCTTTTCGCTGTTGTTTATTTATATAAGATAAATTATGGTATAAGTTGATTATTTTCTAATAATTAATCCATAGAATAAAACAAGTTTCAAAATTTTTGTTTTATTTTTTTATATTATCGCTTTGTAAGCCGTTAACGTGCATACGTGTATGTATATAAGGACATCTTCTTTATCTATACCGTAATACCTTTGTTAATGTATATAAAAAAGATATATCTTAATGTATATAATTGTTTAGTATAATAATTCTAACATTCCTAAAAAAATACATTTTTGTCAACATTATCAATTAATTCGTTGTATCTAAAATAACTGTGTTAAGTTTAAACAGTTATTTAATATTAAATGAACTACCTTTTGTTTTGCGTAATTTATAGTAAATATAAAGTTATCAAATAAACTTTTAAGAAAGTGTATGTAAAATATATGGTTGAAAGTAAATGGCGTATTTAGTGTTAATATATTGATATGACTGAAGATCCCACTTAATGGCAGATTTCATTTATTACTAGTGGACTTAGATAAAAAAACTACATGAAGGAATAGTATAAAAATAGTAAAATAATATGTAATTTTACTAGAACAGTTAAATACGAGTACATGCTCCTGCGAAATATGTAATTGCAATGTTAGCAACGCTGATATGGCATTGCTCGATCTTTTTTGCAGGCGTTATAGGTCTTGAATGGCTACTTTTTGGTGTTTCCAGCTTTATTAAAACCTTATCTATTTTTTCAGAACCTTCAATAATTAGAAAACAAGTGTATATATAAGCACATTAAGAAATTGATTTTATTTTTTATTTTTATATTATGTATATCTGAACCTCATAGAATGTTCAATAGTTTGAAGACCTAACAGAGTCGGCAACTCTCTGCTATTAGCACCAATTCACATTGAAAAAACGTGGATAAATAATTTAACTCTTCCTTAGACTTAAATAGATACTCATGGAGAAAGTTACGACATTATTGTTTTGCAGTGATGTAAGCCTTTGAGTATGTCAACTTTTCAGCAGATATCTTATGCGTCCAGTGGATTAGGGGGTGAGCCTGACATGCACTGAGCTTAAATCTACTTTCAGTGCTAATACGGGGAATTTCAAATTACAAAACCAAACGTAGATAAAACAAAACCGAGATAATACTTTGGTTTGCAGTGATGTCTGTATTATTGTATCACACACGAAGAGTGTGTAAACACGCATACAAAAATATAATAAAATTATTATACATAAGTGTAAGTATGTACATTGATTGTCAATACAACATTCTAGATTTTATTAATCTAAAATTTTCTTATAAAAATTTACTTAAAATAAAAAAAAACAAACGAATATATCATTCCAATTAGTATTACACATATAACATGTACGTTAAATCTTTGATTGTATGTATTAGGTTTCGCTTCCTATGTTTGGACATATCTTTAACGGTAAACGAGTTATTGAGTGAAGTTCGTAAGTAGGTACCTCTACACGGAATCTCGTTTGCTTTTACTACGAGTTACTATAAAGTCAAACAACGTCATACACGTCTCGGGTCTCGGTCAGTTTGAAAAGTCATCTTATCGTTAGCGTATACAGTTTATTGTGGTTTATTCACTCTAGCAAGGCTTCAACGCTACGCGAGCGAGTGAGACGGAAGTATATTATTTTTAAGAAAAGACTCGAGAACAAACCAGTTTGGTACTATAGATGTGTACGATGTGGCCACGCTGGTGATAGCTACTCGCGTCGTGTTTGGTCGATTCATTGGATATTTTTTGCATATTAGTAAATTCATGAGAATAATACATATGAAAACTAGACGGAAGGTTTAATATACAGCATTCATCACTGTATCCCATCTCTTGGTCCTGATAGGTGTAATTAGAAGATCATTCACTGAAACCTTATTTCAAATATTTCTTATAATAAAAAAAAACCTTTTTATCATTTTCTTTTAACAAATGTTTAGAACTTAGATGCAAGCTTACATTCAAAAAATTATATTTAATTATACATATGTACCTACATACATGTGCTATTACTTTAACACATCGAAATTAATTTCTTTTGCTTTTATTTTCCAATATGTTTAATAATAATCAGCTATGAAATTGATATCCTCGTGGTTGCTGTGATTATATATTGGAATCAGGCAATGAACTCTGTAATAAAAGGAATAATAATTGGTTTTTTGTCGGCTCGACGAGTTGGGCATGATGGGCGTTATTTCGTGCTGCAAACGAAATTATATTGAAAAAGGATGCATAGTGTTGCCGCAGTAAAATATGATATATGAAGTGTATGTAACATTTAAATATTTCTCGAACTTTCTCATATTCATTTATTTACCTCTATTATATATTTTTTGTATCTGTTTTTAAGAGTATTTTATTCCATAATAAATCATTTATTTACTTAACTAAGATTTTTATTATAAATGCATTATTATTTAGGAATACGATTGTGGCGCGATTTTTAATTCACTCTAATTACGTACTTAAAACTTACATTAGTATTATGTTATTAGAATTATTGTTCACAAACAATTCGATTCCCAAAACAATTTTTAATAGCTTATTGTGACATAACTGTAGTACAACCCAGTTACCTAATAGTTTCAGGGCATACTTTGCGATAATTCATACTTTAAAACCGTAAAAAAACCAAACGGTTATCAAAGATAGAATCGATAATAGATCGATAATGGACGCAGTGCCTATCACTGAAAACACCAGACGTAATGTTACAAAAAACAAACGCATAGCAATTACTCAGCGAGTAATACGTCAGGCTAAATAAACATTTGAGTGGTCAAATACATCATACATAAATCGTCTGGACGACGCCGCGGTTATTAACACATTTACTTTAATTGCGGGCCCGGCTAGACTAAGTACGATACGATAATGACATGGCTTGTTGCTCAGGCTTTTTATGCCCACCGTCCCTTATGTGTCCCGTTGTACGAAGAATGCGAGTTGTGAACATGCTAGCCAATTAATCTAAGGCTTCTGACACGAATCGTGAGTTAAAGAAGCTGTACATAAAAGGGAAGAACGGTTCTAGTGTTTATGAAAATGTACCATAATACGACCTTCTTTTAATGTCGGCTTATTAGCGATGCATGTTTCTTTAGGTTTTCGTTTATTGGTAGGCAGACAGACTAAGACTGTAAGTGCTTTAATATGGCGCTTTATTCATGGTTGATCGAGCTCAGTGGCGTGCCATTGGTGAGGCCTATGTCCAGCAGTGGACGGGAGTAGCCTGATAATGATGATGATGATGATGATGATTCATGGTTTTAGACTGCTTCGTAGATCGAGTGGTTGGAAGCGCGACTGCCGATCGGGAGGTCCTGGGTTCAAATCCCGGGTCGGGTACTATTGGATTTTTCTAATTTAGAATATCCTGTAGTGACTCGGAGTCTGGATCTGTGCCCGGTATATGGCAAAAGGCTCACCACCTATTCCATGGGACTTAAACGTAACTGGTGAAACGTGGAAGTGTACTACACTCTTCTGCTTACCCCTTTGGGAATTACAGGCGTGTTGTTACGTTTTTCTTTAGTCATGGTGAGTGCAGATGTTTTGAAGTGGCGTGACAGAATATCAGTGAGGCCGTTTATTTCTTTCTATGGAAGATAGGAAGTTTCTTGTATTTATATGTACTTACCTATACCTTTTATTTAATGAGTACTTGACGACATTGTTAGTACGCATGAATATTTAGTAGGTTATAATTATTTCCAGAGCGAATTAAAATTGAAATTTCACATCACAATTAATATTTATTCAGTTTCCTTGTTTACATACAGTTTGTCTTCCTTACATATACCTAATAAAAACACGCATGCAATTTACAAGTCACACTAAGTAGAAATAGTGGGATTAAGCAAGGAATTCTCTTGTCATCAAGATACTAACAATTCTCAGGTAAGAAGACAAGGGTATGAACATAATTGGAACATCGATTACTGAGGAATGAAAATAAGAATCAGTCGTCCAGGTGAGTTCACGCTGAGAGTTCCAGCTAGCACAAATTAAATGGGACATATCTAAATTCTTACAGGATGTAATTCTTAAGAATATTTTGAATAATTTATGAGTGTATGTTAATTGTGCAACTATGTGGACGTGAATGGATCCCCTCATCGTGTGATTATTGATTTATAAAGAACTAGCATTTGAGCGTCCCTAATAGTGGGTAGCCGCACAATTTTCTTACTCAACGAATGGCAGCCCCGTCGACAAGTTGGCAACACTATTGCCTAGATGGAAGCACTATAGTCTTTTACAGAATAGTACTGACATGACAAATTTTTTGTGGTAAATTATTCTGATAAGGATATGAGTTGACTATGATCTTATGAATACAAAGTTGTCCTACTACTTCTCAATCTGAGAGGTGCAACTATCCTACAGTAGGAAGTAAAAATGGTTGATGATGTTGAAAACTGATGACGACGATGAACAAACACTAATAATGAAATGAGAAACTAAAAAGTGAAAGGATAGGTATAAAAAGACAGCTTCTAATTTTAAATTAAAGTTGTGAATTACATTTGTTAATTCTTATTACTAAACCTAATTGTGTACATTTAATAATTGAATTAATTCTACAATATCAAACAATTCATTTAGCTAAACACGTTCGTCTAATAAGCATAAATTACAGAGTACTATAATGATTTGCTAACGGAAGTGAGAGTTGTGGTCACAGCGGTTTCACACATAGATAATTAGGTGTGCATTTATATAATTGTATACCAATAGATTCATGACTGATGTGCCGGAGGGACCATGGCTCAAGTTTCTTGACCAAATAGGTCAGATAACATCTGATGGGGAAGTTAGAAGTCTCCGAAACCGGCGTACATATACGAAGAAAGCGATCATTTTAGATGAAGGGCGACATTTAAGAATAGCTGTATTTGTTGGTGACATGTTGACAACACTCGGTGTTGTCTGCCTATCCTATAAGGAATCTGGCATGATATTATAATAACTAATGTCCGGGACATTCAGGCAGGGCGTATTGCTACTCTAGTTCGACCCATTTCGAACCTCTGCCTATTTCATCTTATAGGAGTTTTTATACTTTTTATACACCCATTATCGTAATACGAGCGTGAAATTAATTATGATTCAGTACGGATTATATTAAGGCTTAGCACGAAATCCGTATCCGGTTGTATAGAAAAATCGAATATTTTTGATATTTTTTTAGTATTTTAAATTTGTGTAGTTTTTTGTATTTAGAGTGTATTGTGATAGTAAAATAATGTTTGGCGAAAATTATAATTATTATTTCATCGTCACGACCGGTACCTTACGAGATACACAGATAACACTGAGTGCGAATTGCTACATTTACATATTGAAAAAGAACCGAAGAACTAAGATCCTTTCTATTAGTCCTGGAGAGCGGTGGAAGTACCTACATTCCTCTGTCTACCTTTTCTGAGAAATATAGGCGTGATCTTATGTTTCACTTTATAGTTACTAAGAATATGTAATCGTAGCCGTACTTCTGACGATATTGGATTACAGTAATAAAATTATCCCTTTTATGAAACAATGGTTATTACAGTTGACTATTGTTTTAACAAATCCTGTAGATAAACACTACGCAGCTGTGTTTAACATAAAGGAAACTAGAATCCTTTGTTTCAAAGCTGTGTGAGGTTGTGATCAAAACACTGAAATGACGTCATTTAATTCAAATGATATAAACCTAGGTGTAAAGGACTAAAACCTTGAGAGCGACACCTTGTTCGGTGTTTGTTGTGAAACAGAGATCTCTAGGTAGAATGGATTTTTTGTAACTAGTTTATGATGTATGGATTAATTTAATAGTTAATAACGCATTTGTAAATGAAATTGCCAAAATTATATAATAATGGGAATTCCTTACTACGTCAATGTAATCCAAGGAGGCCGGAAAAACTTGCCACCATACAACCCAATCACTATCTATCAAAATTACCATCCGTTCAAGTCACCATCGCGAAGCAAACAGTGGCTGTTATTGCTTAACAACATAATATAACAAGAATAACAATATTAGAAGCAATGTACAACATTAAAACGTAAAAAACGTAACATCACGCCTAAAATCCCCAAAGAAGTAGGCAGAGGAGTGTAGTGTACTCCCACGTTTCTCCAGTTATGTTTATGTCACATGGAATAGGTGGGGAACCTATTGCCATACACCGGGCACAGATCCAGACTTGGAGTCATTACTAGGAATCAATATTAGGAGAAATATAGATATTAACCTGCGATATACAATATTAGGAGGATAACAGGAGCTTAAAGTTTCATGTACTAATGTTCACCAGTTTTTACATCACTGTGACATTTATTATACAGGCTAGCTTTAGGGCACGATGGACTATTGAAAGTGACCAACCCTCTCATTCTGAGAGCAGAAGGATGAAGAGGTCGAAAAAAATAACAATTTATGTCTCTAAAACCTATTGTATTTTGTTTATTTATTTCCAGCAAACATATCTATAAACGTACTGATACATACCCCGCCAAAGATCTCACTATGACTGTTACTACTATTTGCTTATTATTAACTATTGACTCTTTCTTTAAGTAGTTCTAGGCAATAATGGCTTGTATCCAACCTAACTGAATTCTGCGCTGGTTGGTCGTAAATATTTGGTTGAATAACACCTTCAAAATTTCAAGGTTGACAATAAAGGCC
>DWFV01000765.1:0-12854 GCA_018246775.1 Parelbella machaon machaon
GACGGTAACGAAATAGAATTTATATCGGAGCGAGGTTTCGGCGGGTTGACTCAGCTGAAGAAACTTTCTTTAGCCGATAATAAGTTGGCAACGTTAGACGACGGCGTGTTGGATGATATACAAAAGTTGAATGTTTTGGATTTGAGAAACAATCACTTGGAGACAATGAAACAGGAGACAGTAAGGAATGTTATGGAGAACATGAAATCGAATTATGCTTTAATCTCTCTCGATGGTGAGTTAAAGATTCTTCAATAAGTGACGTTAATGTCCATGTACTCTGTTCAGTCTTTTGTGAATAGAATTAGGCGATGAGAACAAGGAAATCGTGTTCAGGCAACTTTTTAATCCCATGCAAGAGAGTTTAGATATACTTCGTAATATCGTATTGAGCTTAATCTACATACTGACATAATTTACTAAGGATACAGAGAAAAACACAGAAATTTTGTTGTTAGGAAGCGTGAAATAAATATGAGTTTTAGCAAAAACTGTTTAGCATTTGCTTCCGTTTTATTTTCATTTTTAGTAGCAGCTGAATATAACTGAGCGCCAAAAAAATAATGCATATTTTAAAAGCTCCATTACTCTGTCATTGATGGATAAGGCACCTGCTTAGAATAAAAATGAATTAGTTAGGAGGGGTCAGTGGGTCAATACCACCGTGACGTCACGCCCGCGTCATATTATAGATTTCGGCAGGGTTGGAGCAAAAAATACTGAAAATTTCCCTAATCCTCTAATGTTAATAAGACGCTTAAGAAGCTTATTAAGCAAACAGGACACGTCAGATTGATAGATTAATACTGCATTATACTATTTTGCCATGTGGATATGTAAAAATACATATGATTTATAAAATATTCCGTTTTTGAGCCTCTTGAAGTTAGGATAAGCACCGGACGTATTTCAATTACATAACTTACGACCCGGTCGGAACACTACTCGACTTCGTAATGGTCTTCGTTGATGAGGGTTGCAGCTTCAAATCCTGACCAGGCAGAAACCTAAATGCATATTTGTCATCACTGGACCTGAATTTGTGCTACTGTTTATACACATATTGAAAATAACTTAAATTGTGATTGACTTATGTCCCTAGATGTCCATAAAACTGTTGAAAATAGAATTGAGTTATAAGACAAAATTAATTACATTTTAGTAACTTGCTTTCTAGATAACTATTATTAAATTTTTCCATGCAATGTCCACTAAAAGCTTACAAATTAAACATATAATTTGACCTAAAGCTGTCATTTCTAAGATACAAAGCAAAGACAAACTTTTATTGTGAGCTATTAAAAACTATTAAAACTATTATACTATTTAAACTTTTACTGGAAATTATCATTTATTATCTACTTAATGGCGAGTCTTTTGTTCGTTAAAATTCATAATATTTTTATATGCTTCAATTATACTAATAATCTATTCTTATTCTTCTTCACGTATGTCTAAGCCGACGAAAGTAGACTCAATCGGTACACATGCCTACATACTTGTAGTGTGACTGTGTGTGATTTGACTATTATGACAACTGCTACTACATACTTGTAGTAATAGATGTCATAATAGTCATAGTCATAATAGATGTAATAGTTGTCATAATAGTTACATCGCTGTTGTTATGTGTGCGTAATACGTGGCAATTAAGCCAGCTCTAATGTGTAGTCTTTAGCCGTGTCTAAAGTGTAAATTACTTATTACGGTTTTTATTCATTGCATATACTCCTCGTAGTACGAATATCTGCATTCAGACGTTGTCTAAGCAATACTCTGCCGAAATTTACTCAGTATAAATTCGAACCCAGAACTTTTGATTTTTTTTAAATATCCCAAAGTCTTGTTTAATGATAAAGTGTTAAAGTTTAAAATTCATTTAATTCATTAAAATTAAAGTTAACACTTTAGAGTGTCAAAATTTGAACGTACCCCCTCTGAAATGCAGAATTGTTAGAAAATACTTAATATTGCCATAATTTTAAACTCGTATGTATGTGTCTTTTTAATTCCTATTGTCATTAGGATTAAAGTATCGTTATTTCCCATTACGAAGCTGAATCAAATTTGCTGCGATATAACCCATTGAATTAAACGACATAAACTGCGGTTAATGCAATTGAATGAAATGTATTAGTAATTACTTCTATAATAGATATTAGTTTCCAATTTGGGTATGTTATCATGTTATTTAATTTGCATCCAACGATATTCCTCTCTGTTCCTTAAGTGGTAAGGTTGAGAATTAATTTGGCAGTGCATGAACAAGTTACTTACTGTAAATCAGGGTTCCTTTGCTGGCTTTGTGGTATATTTCTATTTATAAACAAAATAAGTGGGTGTTTCATATTCGTGTAATTGTGCTAATATGTTTTCGTATATTCACAATTCGAGGGTAGCGGTTCAGAAGAAACAAAGTAATACGTAACAAATCGGCGGGCGGTTTCGTCAGACGAAAAAGTTGAGTTTATTAAAGAGTTTTGTATCTCATTTGAATGCAATGAATCGGCATTATTTAAACCCAAGGTTTTTGATTTAAACGTCCCTGGAATGTTTTGGAAGGTTTTGGCTTATTGATCTAATACTTGATCCTCAGGGATGAGGAGTTTCTGGGTTTGATTCCCATCCAAACCAAATATTGGCTTTGACGAGTAATATTTATTCTATCTGTAAAATTTTAAATATTCGTGTGTATATACATATAAATATATGCATGTACGTTTATTTCTGGTTTGAATAGTTCAAGGTCAATATTTTGTGCCTAGATTTTCGTGTGTGCGTTGTTTAGGAATATTTTTATTATCATTCGGAAAGTTTCACAATCGTCTCATTAATCAGCTTGATACTGATTTAAATTAATACGATGAGTAATAATGAATTAAATTCAGCGCATACCGCATATAAATGACCGCATGTATTACATAAAACATAGCGTGTGTTAGTTGTGTGGTATTTTAATGGATACTATAGTTCGCTGAGAGATATTATATGTCCCGCAAAATTGTTCTCTCCTATATCCATTGTAATAATGATTCTACTTAGTATTGTGTTAAATCACATCTATACATTACATTGTTACATAAATATATCAGTTTATATATCCTAAGTGAATTTGCAATGTAACTTAAAATGATGGAATCAGGAATCATATAAGACTGTTCTAGATTTTTCAATCTATATACTTTAAATTGGCGTTGCTCACAGTTTTTAAGGGAGACTTTTTGGTTAGCCGTGAAGTATATTGCAAATGATTTGACAAATTACATTACACGTTTTGACTTGGAATATTTGTCATCGCATGTTACTGTCACTAGGTTTAATTTTGCTTAAATTTTGCTGAAATTTTTGCGAATTTGATAAAAAGAACTATTTCGTCGAACTAATAATCCTTATGCTAGGCAAAGATATCACTCTGATAATATGGTTAGTTCACAAAGACGCTTTTGGTTTGCCGTAATTTAGTTTTTTCAGAATTTTAAAAGAGCCAATTGGAAATGTTAAAATTTTTGTAATATTTAAAAATAGTCTGCATTTGCAGTATTATTAGAAAAGTGTATCTCTACGATCACAAATAATAATTTGGAAGTAAACTGGAAATGCTATAATAAATACATTAAATGTGTATTTTGTTATATCTCATGTTTTATAGAGATCATGGTCCTTTTATTCTTTTATAAAATTCTACGGTAAAAGTGTAATCCAATCTCGGTTGCAGTCAGTTAATTTTAGACACTCTACAAAATCGGCTTTGCTATTCGTGAAATGGAATTAAATTTCACCTGGGAAAAATGTCTACTCCACACAAAAATATACATTTCAGAAAATCTTTCCAAATTCTATTACATTATATAAAAATTCTTCCACCACAGTTAGACCACATGAGTTTTAGTATAGAATGATAACACAAAAATTACATTTTCACTGAAAGCAATTTATGAAATCTCTTGGAATCCCGAGTGGACTACCCGCTACACCTCGGGCGTCACTTTCTCAGAATGTGTCCACGATTTCATTAACGATCGCTTTAGTTAGAATAACGTTAGATAAAATTATCCAAATCATAACATACACATGTGTTATATTGACATCACACATTATTATACCAAAATGACAGCATATATTAAATGAGTTTCTTTTTCACAGGCAACAGACTGACTTGCGACTGTCGACTCTCGTGGTTGTACAAACTGCGCAATGAAACCCGAAGCAAGCGTATACGAGCTTCCCTAGATAGACTCAACTGCATTATGGACACCAAACTAAAATCTTACTTGGTCAATATTAAGGTCCAAAAAACTAATGACCCGTCCCTTAAAACTGGCAGTCACAGAAAAGAGGAAAAGAATTATGACGAAGCAGAAGACGATTTTGAGGGTGATAATACCTACGATGACACTATGCAGGATGAAGAAAACGATTTGGAGGGATCTAAAGTTGAGTATAAGAGGAAGCTTCTAGAAATTCCCACTGAAATGTTGCCTTGTCCAAGTAAATTGAGTTATGAAGCCTCTTATTCTCCTCCTACACAAGATGAAGTCAAATACTACAAAGCATCTTCGAGTCAAAAGTACATTCCAAATACTGTATCCTTACTAATAATTTTAGTTTTAACCAAGTTTCTTTAGAAATACTATTTAATGTTAAAACAAACAAGAAATTTGATGTCACAGCAAATTGTAAAATTGTAACTAAGTAATAGAAATGTCATTCATTAACCTTGTAATCAATTACAGAGTTACTTGGTTTCAAATTCATCGTGTTCCCATCAAAATAGCTTTTATGGTAAAAATTCTTGTAATCAAAGTCTAATTAATTTCGTTTAAATGTAATTAAGTCGTTCTACGAGATGTAAGTTCGTGTAAAATTTTATCAGGGTCTTCATAGTAGTTTTCTATAACGCTTTTTATATTACTTTTAATATTTCCCTGTTGCAATAGTAAAACTTGTAATTGAGTAAAAAATATTAGTCTACTATAGATCTGGGACCCAAAGTTATGAACATTTTCATTGAACTTCTAATTAATCAGACACAATGTATGTAGTAACTGTTTCGAAATAGATGTTGTAATTTAAGAATAATTACACATCATTAATTAATTAATATAATTGTAAATAGATAAGATGATAATTGAATTTAGCAGCAATGTTTTCAAATGTTAATATATCTTATAAAACGTAACAATTTTACAAAGAGAAGCAATCTTCACTTAGTAGCACCTATTTTCGCGATACAATCTTTTAAATTAGATGCATGAGAGTAAATGTATAATGTTATTTCATTTAATATAAATGTAAATAAACGAGATGTAATATAATTAACATTTAGAAACATCAATGTTGGACCGAAGACTGTATAGAATAGTTTTTTTTTCCTTTAAGTTTATTATATTGATTAGTATCAGAAATGAAAATACCAAAGATAAGTTTGTGATTGGATATCATTATCGTATTATAAGTTTTAGTGCATTAATTAATTTTCATTATTAAATATAAGTGTTGTAAATACATTTATGAAATTAATGATTTTTATAGTATTTAATTATGTTCAATTATTAATATTGCGTACTCTATTAAAGTGTGAAACAATAAATTGATACTTTTGCACATTGTCTTTTATTGCATCTATTGTTATAGTTGTAATTGATGTATGTTGAACGGCTTTCATTTTGTAAGCTTCTGGTTCCATTACATTCTGACCAGTGTTCGATTTTCCTTAATACTTTTATCGTAAAGTTGCAGTCTATTCTCAGTGCAGTGCATACATACTGATATATGTATAAGTCTTTTTCTGTTTCGAAATCTATTACAGTCCCAATGACAACTAGTTTGTGATCATAATTAGCAGGGTCTTTCATTTGTTTGGTATGTGCCCATTATAGTTTTTAGTTACCAATTTTTATTCGATGTTTAGAAAGGTAACAAAACGTACGAATGGATTTTGAAATCTGAAAAGTTGTTTATTTTAATTATCTGGAATAATAGCTCAATATGAAGCACACAGTACAAATTAAACAGTATCATAGTCGAAGCTTATTTGTGATACTACACAGATGGTGCAATATTTATTTACAACAAGTAACATACAAGTAACACAAATACCATATGTCAACTTTGCATTACTATACATACGAAGTCAAATAACAATCATTATACTTTCAATAACCTGGTAGAAAGTATCTTAACACGCCCTGAATACACAGTTACATCGTCAACTCATGGTTTTACTTTATCAAGCAACATTAATTCGGCAATCCTCTCTTACGCAACATCAAGACTTTAATCTCGGAGCTCCTATTTGCAAAATTCAGTTAATTAATTACTTATACATCGGACTTTCTGCCTACCTATCTTGTTAGTATCGACCAAACCAAAACCACGCTTATTAGGGGCGCAACAGACAGAGGTAATGTAGTTAAGCGTCCAATACAGCTGATGGACATCTCCATACACGTGCAAACCAAATGTAATTATTAATGATGTCTTACTCGAACTCTGAACTTTCTTGTTTCCAAGTTCCATGGCACATATACTAAGCCAGAACACAAAAGTGTATAACTACTGTTAAGGTAATTACCGCTGTGACGGTTTTGGGGTACAACAAATGTACCTCGAACAGAATTATTTAAGGTAAGCGTGAACAGGCACTTTTTAGGTTAGCGTGCTATATCTTAGGCTGACTAACAAAATATGTTTTTGTCCCAAATTGCTTATAATTTGCTTCCATTTGTGTTTCTTTACTTAGTCCAAGCAGACCGGCAAAAACACTATTATCAATTGTAAATTATAAATTACCGTTAAAAAATGTAATAACTCGTTTTTCTATTTATCGTTAATCTGTATCGTTTATCTGTATCGTTATCAATCTGTAATGAGGCAGTGAATATTATAAAGATTGCGTTGCTTAAAAATATTGGTTATTTTTTTAGTATTCTGGTAGATTTCATGGAAACAGCTACTGTTAATCTCGATTATGTATGTCGTATATATGTATATGTCATTATCTTCATTGGCCTGTTTAAGTCCACTGCTGGACAAAGGACTCTCCTGAGGGGTGTTGCCCATTATCACCACGTTGGTGACCGCAGAGCAAGGCATAAGTGTATATGTGCAAACCGAGAAATGTTGATTTATGTGTCTTCAATCATGTCAGTATTCAATTACTCTTTTCATAAATAATAAATAAATATGCCAGCTGTCGCCAGTTGGTTTGTGGTGAGCAGAATTTTTAATAATATTATTATATTCAAATTGTGACGGTTAAAATCAATACAAACTTTTGGTTCGCAATTATTTTTATGATGTTAAACCATAGAGATTATTCAGTACTAAATTATATTACAATCATATCCGTAGAATAAATGTACAATTTATTATGTCTTATATACATATATTTTATTTAAACCTTTTATTAAAATACGTATCGCCTTTACAATAAGATATAATAAGTAAGACAATTGACTGCCTCGTTTGTCGAGTGGTTGCAAGCGCGACTGCCAATCGGGAGGTCCTGGGTTCAAACTCCGGGTCGGGTGTTATTGGATTTTTGTAATTTAGAATTTCTAGTAGAGTCTCGGAGTCTGGAATTGTGTTCGGTGTATGGCAGTAGGCTCACCACCTATTCCATGCGATTTAAACGTAACTGGTGAAACGTGGGATTGTACTACAGGAAACTGCCAACCTGTTCGGGGATTATACGCGTGATGTTACGTTTTAAAACAATTTACATATAGGAAGTAAATTCTAATTATAATAATATAAACATCAAGAAGATAACCCCCAGAGAACACGTATCGTACTAATACCCAATTGCACGTGACAACAAGGTGTGGATTAACGACTTGTAGGTATTCATCTACGAGTACCACTCGTATGCGTTGATGGATACATCGATGAATACAAATACGTCTCGCATTCTGCGTCGTGTAATTCTAGCGTTCTCATACCTTGTTTTGATTTTCATTTGTATTCATAATGGAGTTGTGATATTGTTGTGTCGTTAATTTTAGGTTTGAGTGTTGAAGTAATTAGTTTTAAATTTCGGTAGATGACAACACTTTGTTCTGATTCAAGTTTCTAGTTGTGAACTGTAAATAATTATTAGGCTACCCAGTTAGGTAGTTTGTTTAGTAATTTTTATCTGTAATCGAATTACATTTTGTTCCTAGTTTTGTTTGGTAAAATTTAATTATTGTATTATTTATTATTCTCTTATATATTTTTTTGTAATATGAAATAGCTAAAATAGCCAGGGTCGCAGACTACGGTTTTGATTGTTCTCATTCCAGGTGAAGACCAGTGGCCAGCATTAAAAGAAGAAAAGGGTTGATGATGACGAGATTGATAGCTGCCAAACATCTTTATAATATATAAGATAAATACAGAAAACACAATGAGCTAGCTTTACTCTATATATCGATACAAGATCAAGTAATCGACGATATTTCAGTACCAGACATATTGTAGGTTCTATAAATTTTGTAAAGTAGTTGTCAAATGCCAGCTCAGTACTTGAGAGTAGGTACATGAGATGGTAATTATGCACTTGACTCACATAGTTTGTGCAATTATGTAATTTTGAAACTTTTAATATCTTTATGTAAATTAAATAGTCGTCTTAATAAGGTGCGTTAATACTATCTAAATGAGTGTACTGTATCATACGAATTTTAAAAATGTGTAGGTATTATTCCAAATTTAAATTTGAATTTTCTTTTAAGACAGATTCTCTTGATCTTGATTTCTTATAGCTATTGAATATTTACATTATTTACTTGGCTCTATCCATCTAGTCTCCAGTCATTCGGCTCCTTAACACCTGCAATAGGTAAATGCTGTTGCACGTAAAAATAGGGCCTTTTAAAGCTGTTTATTTTTTATTTCATGAATTTAACCCTCCACTTTCACTTGAGCGATCACTTTGGTCACCGCACGTGACTAATAAGAGCGGTGCATTAATAAGGCGATGGGAGGAGCGATAAAAAATACTTTATACCTCGAAAGAGCTTTGAAAAAATAAGTTGTAGGAAAAATAAACATGCAGAAACGTACTATGAATTATGTAAGCCTGTATATTTTTAGCGTAGACCCCCTCCAGCCAGGTGGATGATATACGCAAAGTGGCTAGCAGTGGTTGGATGCGAAGAGTTAAAGAATTAAGTGGAAACTATTGGAGAGTCCTACGACCAGCAGCAGACGTCCTACGTCCAGTAGATGTATAATGATGATGAGCATATTTTACATGATTATATTAATGAACGTTTATTTTTTCTCTACAATCATTTTTTCACAGATATTTCCGAAAGTACTCAGGCTATCTCGGAAAAACATACGGGAATTAAGTCAGTACATAATTTATTTGTGTGCATATTACTGTATTCATACATAAGTATACCATCCTATTTATACGTAAAAATATGTACGTATATATGTATATCTACATATAATTACTTTTGTCACCAAGATTATGTATATACATAATTATGTACGTTTGATTTTATTAAACAAACTAAAAATCAAATTAGACACGCTTGACATTCGAGACCCAAGGAAATCGTCGCTCATTTGTCTTCTCGTCAATTACAAGAAGCGTTCAGAATATTGTAAAAATCAATTCACAAATTTACCTTTGTGTATTATCATTATGCCGTATTCTGAGCAATTTGCGAACTTCGGGTAGGTTCCCTTTGAGAGCGGTTGTCAAAATAAAATCTATGAAAAGTAAGTGTTTAGTTAGAATTATAATTAATAATTATTGTATACAAATTCCAAATATGAATATAATCTTAATCCATCAATCATACTATGAATACCATACTAAGATATCTGACATACCATGAATTGTAAGTCCTTAGTATCTATCAAAAACTGAGTTTGATGTATGTACTTCTCATATCTTGACATTATATTCATGCTTACATTAATGGTCTATTAAATTAATGCCTTCATCTTCCATTTTACATGATATGTAATGCCTAAACCTTAAGAATCAAAATTTTACATATTACATCATTTTACATCTTTATCGGGCAATTGGCAAAGGATAACGTGTCACTCGGAACTAATGAAACAGAGACCCTACAGAAAGATGGAAATAGACATGCTAATTTTGGAACTGAAGTGACAACTCTTCTCTCGAAAACATGAATACCAGGCCATGTTCTTCATCTAATTCGGAACATAACAAAATAAAATTATTCTAGTTTTAAGCGGTTGTAACTGTAACGACTCTGGCAGCAAGTGTTAAGGCTATTAACGCGTGAACTGGCTGAGGATTAAATCCGCGAGATCCGCGCCTTGTTACGAACAAAATATCAACGGTTTTACCAATTCCCCCAATTGAGTGTTTTCGCGTTTTAATTTTTGCGGTTGAATTCGCGTTCCATTTCTATCGGAGGTTTGGGCGCATCGCTGCTAACTTGATTTCGGACGACGAAATAGAAATTCAGACTGGTCGCACACATTTTCATACGGTAACTCATATTTTGAACTCTATGTGATCAGTAATAAGAATAGTTTTTGCCTGCTGATTTGAGGTCTAACCCAAGTTTCATCATTGGCCTGTTGCGGTTGACCTCTCCTTCCAGCTACGAACTTGTTCAGGAAGTTTCCGAGACCGTTACCAACACTGGATGCGCATGATCCATATAATATTGGAATACCCTAACGTAACAAGGGTTGAAATAATAACAATATGCCTTATTACAGTGCACCCGAACCCCCTTTTTTATTATACGTGTGTTTTTCAAAGTTTATTTACAAACGTTTTGAGAGTGGATGTTGTGATGAATGTTAGAAGTCACGTATATTGAAAATGATCTAACGTCGGCTTAATAAAGATCCTATCGTTAAGTAATGGGTGATGTAATTTTAGTTGGCTTTTTAATTAAATATGAGATTGTACGCAGATAATAACCATATTCGGTACTCTTTTGGTAACAGGGGACACAAATGTTAAAGTTTGAACTTTATAAACGATTTTAATGGAAATAACTGTCCAGCAGTGGACAGCACTGGTTAAAATGATGACGGTGATGACGACTGGTTTTTAAATCGTAATACTAAATTCCTAATGGGATAGATAGGAATAACGATAATGATGATAACGAAAAATCTAAATGCAAAAATATCAAAACATCTTCGAACTCAATATGCCTTCGATTATAAGTTGGGGGAGGGTCCTCAAGGAAATTTTAATATAAATGAGCGATGCCTACAAACGCCATTATGGCGCAGTGTTCTCAAAACGGTCCGTAACGACGTGCAACGAATATTGTCACGGAATATGTATTAAGGGGAGCAATGGTTTGGTTAATGTTACTGGAGCGTATATTTATTGCTGATATGCCGTCAATTTAAATTTTTTTCCTGTTATCTATGTAAAAATCTGTCGTCTAAATACGCGTCAAAAATGATTTTGTACGCTTTTCTCACTAAAATGATTTTATAACTTGATATTATTGTACAAGCAAGTATAGCAGAAGGAATTTAAGCAATTTTCAAAGGAATTGATACAACTTAAAAATCAAAGTAAAATGCTTAATAGGGCACCTCAAATGTGCTGTTACTTCTTTAAACTAAGTTTGTGTTTTTTTCATAGTGTCACTTTTTATAAGATTCAAGGTATTTCATGACATATGATAATTTGACAGATTTTTGTGTTTGTCAAATAAAACTTAAGAAAATATATTATGATTTCTCTGCAAGTTTTACCTAACATAAATCTGCTGGCTAGACATGAGAATACTCCCCTTAACAAGGCAACATATTAAACTCCAAAGAATTGGCCTATTAGTCGCGCTCGATTATCATCACGCTGCAGTTGGGTAGGGGAGCGGCAGATGGTGGAAACATTAAGAAAATATTGTCACACCCACTAGTGAGGCGCGAGACTTAAGAGATTTGCGCTGTGATTGCATTTGTGCATTAAGGACATATCATTTTCGTTATGATACCTACGGCTTAAGATTGTTCTGAAGTGAAACCATTCAATACAGACATACTTATAGATATATTTGTAGAATAGCGAAGATTAAAACGTTATTTTTGGGGATATTTCTTTATCTTTTATAGTAGTTAATAAAACGGAAATTGAATTCCAAATGTCATTTTCTAGTAGTCAATCCAGATGATGCAAAAATTTGTGCTAGGCGTCTATTCCTCTCATATTACTCATGCGGATGTTGACAGATACCAGTCCCGAGAGAGACCAAGACTTACCTACGTTGGCCAAATAGGTTAGATACTTTTTGATGGGGAAGTCGCAAGTACAAAGAATCCTACGTATACGTATAAAAATGGTGATGATTTTAGAAGAAGCACGTCGGGTCTGTGTAGATAAAAATATTTAGCACGCGATGCTCTTTGCCTACCCTGCAAGAGAAATTGGCTTGAGGATATAATACTAATAATTCATGTACATAACTTAAAGTTTCATTTCTTTAAAATAATTTAAAAGCCAGAATAAAATTTCCGTTATACATTTTTATTTGATACCAGAATAGATTCTTCCCGTTTTTCCGGGGAGATATTTTTCTCTAAAAATAAAAGACACAAATAAATTAAGTCGAGCGCCGTATAAAAATCCATTAAAACGGTTTATTGCAACATGTACGCGATTTGTGAGATGCAGCTAATTCTCAGGCGGGATATTTAAGTTATAGCTAAGGTCGCTTCACACTTATGGTAATTGCTTAGCCAGTTAAGTTACTGCTTACCCAGTTAATAATTATTGTAATGACTATATATATTATAACATCAGGTCCCTTATGAGATCACCAATTCAATATAATACTCGTAATGTACTCTTAAATACTCTTTCATCGTCATCATTATCATCTGCCTATCTCAGTCCACTG
>DWFV01000766.1:0-12853 GCA_018246775.1 Parelbella machaon machaon
GTTTTAAGTTTAAATATCACTTGCTAACGGTGAAGGAAAACATCGTGAGGAAACCTGCACACCTTAGAATTTATAAATTAAAAAAAATATTTTCTGAGGTGTGTGAAGTCTGCCAACCCGCACTTGGCCAGCGTAGCAGACCATGGCCTTAACCCTCTCAACATGAGAGGAGACCCATATTCCAATAGTGGAATGACAAATGGGTCGATTATTATTATATTTATTATTTATTGTTAAATAGAGAAACTCTCTAGAAGTGAGAAAGGGTATTTTACGTTCGGGTAAAATTAATCTTTAAAGAGAATTCTAAATAAGTTTCCTTTCGATATTTTGCTTTACAAATATTAACTCCAAATGTAAGGCTCGGGAGGGAGTGAGGAAGGGGGAGGGGGGCATTCTCACCGTATTGATCCCCCAATGTCCAACCGACGGGCCCGGCAGTGCCGGCGCCGGGTCGGGGCTCTATGCTGCGCTCGCGAGGGCTCGACTCAGGGGTTGGGGGCCGGGGTCAGGTGTTCTCGCGGCCCGCTGGGGAGGGCTCGCTAGTCCACAAGTGTCAGCTGGAACACAAAAGTTTTATTCAGTGTGCGTAGCAAAAGGATCTGCAGATCCTGACCGCTAGCGGCGGACCGAACGAAAAATGCAATGGTCATTACAAATGTACTATACGTAACAAAGCAAATCTAGGAACAGTTGTTTATACTTAGCTAGATCTATAGCCGCAACTAAAATTTGAATTAGCTTTTAAATGCTGGACGCAATACAATATATATCCATGGACTGCAATGTTGTATATCTCACAACAGTAGCCACGTGCTCGTTGGTTGTCCTATGCACGAAATGAGACTCGAGCAGGTATACTGTAGGTGCTACATGTCCCTAGTACCTGTCAGGTGTGATGTGTCGTCAGCGGGCTCGGCGCAGCCAGGGCGGGTCGACGTTGAGAGCGCGGCGCCAGCAGCGCGGCGAGGGGCGCGCGCGCGGGGGCGGCGGGGCGCGGGCTAGCGCGTGTCGCCCGGCGATGCCAGACGCGCCGGACTCGGCCGGTGCTCCCTGCCGACCCACACAACGATCAGACACGCGAAAACATACACATTACAATGTCCCTTCTGCACTGTTACTAGACAAAACTAAAAAGGATACTAATGAATTTTGTCTCTTTCCATCAGCAACTAATTATAGAATCAAATCGATTAAAAATCGAATGAGATTCAGCATCGGTTTCTGCCGAGACTACGTCCAACTGATAGTGTTATAGTTTGATCGTACTGGATGGATATCGTGTATGTTCCAGCTTAGGAATATCTAATATAGCTTATGACACATAGGAAAGCAGTCAATAGGTTTTTTTAAATATGCGAGGTCTATTTTGAAATGCAGGCACGAATTCTTAAACGCTGTTATAAATCGTCAACGAATTCACGCCGAATTTTGATAGTGTATTAAGCTTTTAAATGTACAAATCAGATGCCAATCAACTACAATATTTAAAAATAGTAGGTACATATACATAATGGAACATTCTCGAACTAGTACATTTAGTTAGCGTTAAACAAACTTTATCTTACTTAAAATATCTCGTCATGATAAAAGACGCCACAAGAGCATTAGTGAAAACAATTTTATTTGCTCAAATTTAAACAAAAAATATTTACATTTGTTTTTAATTTGAAAATAAAATATTTACTAAGATACCGCTGTAGCATAGACAGGCGCGAGCACACAACTGAATATTCCACAATATTCGTGGCTACTTGGAACCATTTCGATTTTCAGCCATGAAATTTTTATGAAGCGAACGCATATGAACAACAATTGGCCAATAGTAGACCAAAAGGCAAGTCTCCACGGCGGACGAGGAAACGATTAAATTATCTTTATACATAATAATATAAAAAATAAACTGTACCAATAACTCACAGTTTAATATCGAACAAATTTCAATAGTAAAAGTACTCAATGAAACTTAACAATTTTTTTAATTTTTTTTTGTGTCAGATAAATATTAACATGTATAATATGAGAGTCAGTATTAATACACTGACTTATTACATTCAGTCCTAAATTTTGGGAGCATAGAAGGGGCGTCCGCGAACGTCCCCCTCACAAAGCCGCTGCAAGTCTTACGCATCTTAAGCGAGCAGAAACGGCATGACAGTGGCAACATTGGCATTTAAGGTATTTAATTTTTAGCAACATATAACATTTACACTTGTTGTGGAAGAACGAGAGAAAATGTATGATTGGATGAAGAAATGGGGGAGAGGGAGGGAGAAAGCAATCATTTTCAAATCTTTACGGATAGTGTTACATATAAACGCTGTAACATTTATATCTGACAAGTTACTTAGAGCTTCTTTTATATATATAATAGGACAATTATTTTCTTGAAGACAAATACATTTGGGGGATATTTAATTCATTATGTTTGCTCATACCAGCCATACGAACATATAATAAATTTTCATTTAAAAGTCAAGTAACAATATACATAATCAGTTATCTAGGTTACCGAAGATAATAAGTGCCGGTGATTAGATTTTAGAACATTCTAGTATTGAACTTGTGACGCAGTACGCCCACGTAAAAGGTAAAGGTAAAAAGAGTCCCGCGCATGCGCCTGTGAGGAAAAAGAAAATGGCCGCCGCCGCCGCCTCCATTAAACGTCGACATATGGATAAAAAAGGCGTCATTAAAGAAAGGTAGGAATTAACGAAAATATTTTTTTATTATACAATTTTTTTTAATTCACCGTGTTGTCGTTACATGCAATCGTGGCCAAAAAAAAAATTAAAACAATTTATAACACAAAGAAATAACGTATGGCTAAAAGACACATCATATCACTAACATTTTTCATTTATTGCCATCGTGTCTACGGAAACGGCTGTTTGTGTCCGTTACCATTTCCGGTTGAAATTGTTCAAAACACATAACAAGAAAGTAGTATAGAGAAACAATCCAATTACTTTTTAATACTGTATCTGGCAAATGAGTCTTTTGACATTAGTAATGGACTTTTTGACATTTTATTACTTTAAAAACTATATTTTAAAATGTATTTGCGATTGAGTTTTGTATACATACGATTAAAGTCTATTATTAATAACATTTATGAGTTTTAATCAAGGGGAATAAAGTAAATAGTTTAATGTTAATACATTATTAAATACTGGCTGCAGACAGTTCAACATACAGAAAAATAGAAGTAGGAAGAGAGGGCCTACATAAGTGGCTGAGAAAGCCTTACGATAATGATGATGATGATGAATGGGGGTACAAAAAAGGTACCAATTTCTCAGCTGTTTATGCAGTGGGATTATAATATAATCAATTAAATCATTATTATTATCACATCATCACGCCAGATCCACCACGATATAGGCAGAATACACTAAAGGCCAAATATATCTATCCTTGCAAAGCCCACGTACTTCTCTTACATTCATCAATCTTCTCGTTTCAAACACTTTCGACTTAAATTATTACAAATAAACTAGCTCAAAGGAGTTTCCTTACCTAGTAGGATATATTTAACGATGATAATTGAGTTGAATAAGTCAGTCCGAACACACAAGAGATGTCCACCAAATTGTACGAAAACAAAAAAGAAAAGAACTCAAAAAACGCGCATATAATGTATACAGCTTTAGTACATGTCAGGAGTGATTCCATACAAATGGAGCTCCTTCTGGATTTCTTCGAACTGCTTCCTCAGTTCCACCATGTCGCGGTCCAGCTCGCGGCGCTTCCTCTTGCGCTCCTCGTGTTCCACCACGAACTCTATATCCTCGTCTTTCGAGTTCGACGAGTTCTCTTTACCCGGTTCCATGATATCTCAGACGTCACGCGGAAACAGAGACAACGTGTATTGCGCAGGAGATGGATTAAATAGGACCACGCGAAGAGCCAACCGTTCCCGTGGAGCGATCCCGGACGATTGAGCCCCCATGCGACCCAGTCAGACGCCCGCCCGCTGCGCGACTACCCCCACCCGCACAACCCCCGCTGGTCTAGCTCGTTCTATACCGTTGTACCTATAAATGAAAAGTCAATACGGGACATATTTCAAAATGGCGCGACGCCCTGTCATTACGACGACATGTGTCGAATATTATATGGACATTTGTCTCGACAAAGGCATAGCCAAATACAGCCAGAACTAATAAATACTAAATTTTATTTCGATCTGGAAAAGCGCAGGGAAATCACAGAGAAAGATAAATAACTATGAAATGTTAAGTCTTAAAATATTTATAATAAGATTATAAGTGCGAAAAAACTTGGGTTTGTTTGTAACTTATAATTTCAGGTAGAATCTTGAAAGGAGAAGCGGATCCAAGGTATAAGTAACGAATCAATCCGTACAAGGGTGAAACAAGAGATGTAAAATTGAATGGAAATTTTGAAGTTTTACACGGGTAAGCGCAAGGAAGTCAACTAAGTTTATGAAATATTAACTATTATATACTTAGTCCTTTAAATAAAATAAATATTAGTAGAAGAGTAAGTACTTATGACATATTAAAATATCGTTATCCACAGTCATTACTTAAGGGTTATTGTTCCCACTATTGAAAAATAATTTAATTTAACGCAATGATAAAAAGAATTGCCAAATAAGGGAGGTATGATGTATCATGGACCTGTTTTCGTGTCCCGATATGGCTTCAGTATTTGTACCAATATGTTAGTCTCGTACGTATCTACTAATAATCCTGATTGGAAACCAATAAAAAAAAACTTAACATCACGCCTAAAATCCCCGAGGGGGTAGGCAGAGAAGTGTAATATACTCCCGTGATTCATCAGTTACGTTTACGTCCCATGTACTATACACCGGACACAGATCCCCACTCTGAGTCCCTACTAGAAATTCTAGATTAGGAAACTCGCTAACTCTTTAGTCAAATTTAGAACGCATTTTGGTCTCCGTAGCCACCATTATCATTAGCGTTTTAATCACTCCTATTAGACACTTGTGTCCTTTCATCCTAGCCTTTCCTAGCGTGCAATGGCATACTTCACATGCCTTAAATGAAAAACATGAAAAACTTTAAATTGTGAAGGTTCTTCATAATGTTTCCCTTCATCGTTAAAGCCAGCGATATTTAATCTTAAAACGTAAGTATTTTGGCAAAAGGTTACGCGCAAGGATTTGAACCCAGAACACCACGAGTTGATGTGAGAATTTTAAACCAGAGACCATCACTGCTTATTAAGCGTCAATTTATTTTAATATATATTGTCATTTAAAATTCTTAATGTTACTGACAATGACAGCGCGCGTTTTGTTAGTTCAAAATGGCAGCTAAATTTGAAACTCACGTACAAGGCCAATGTAACTAACACTGTGCCACTAAACGACAAAATATGATAAGAGCCGTTTAAAAATATCGTATATTATGTAAGCATCGTTATATAAATGTTTATACTTGCTAAAGCTAATATTTAAATATGTTAGTGAAATATATCTTTTATAATAGAAAAATAATACGTGAACAAATTGCTTTCAATAATAAAAAAGTACATAAATATATACAATTGAAAAAAATACAGATATATAATGAAAATTATAGGTATATATGACACTCTTAATAATACTTAAATGTAAAACATATCCATTAATTTTAAAATTGCTCACCTTTAATTGCGTAATTCTCAAAGCTTTTTGGGACCTTTAAGCAACAACCGTTCGGTTGCTGCTAAACAATAAGCCGGATGAGGAGGAGAATTTAAATCAAATCAGCGAAACTGATTCGGAGTACAAGACAATTTGGCGGTAACAGAACGCAAGAGCAGCGGCGTGCACTGTCAGTTGTCAGTTCGGCGGGAAACTGATAAAAATGGCGGGCGCGCGAGTGTATTTATGAGATGTGTTATCAGTAAGATTTGCGCGCTGGCCGGGTTATCTTTACGAGATGTGTGGTTTTATTGTAAAACACACTGATGTAACAATCGTTGTGTACGGGAGAGCACTGCCGCGAACCGCTTTGGCCGCGTCACGAGCCACGTGCCATAGATTAATACCTCGCAGAGCGCAAACAGGGCAAAAAGCGCGGGATGTAGACTAAACAACACGAATTCGATTATAAAAACGCTTAATAACATAAATTATAACCATCGCCAAAATTATTGCGACATAAATTAGGAATTTACGCGTATTTTAATTATCCCATTAAATGACATGTATTTTATTACAAGTAATAAATGTCTGATCAGTTTCGAAATCTTAAAATATCAATTTAATTATGCGGTTGCATGATTAATAGCATCTAATTTGTATACAGAACGGATTTCCAAAGTATTAGTGAGTGTTATTAAAATACAAAATAAGTGAGCACAGACTACACCAGAAAATCGACTTCTACGAGATCTAGAGAAGATGGAGCTAAGTGGAATTCTATTGGAGATGCCTCTGTCCAACAGTGAACCAAAACGGGCTGATGATGATGGACTCCAACTGTCCTTTACTCTGCCAAAGTTCAGTTAAAAACCAACATAAACACTAGGAGGCACGATATAGCACTGTGTACACGAACAAACAATAGGATACCACAACAGTTCGTTGGAAACGATAAGAATACGATATGATTGTAAACATGTAAATAGGAATCATAAGAGGGCACGCGCCAGCTTAATGTTATTGTTTAAACAACTATATGTAGTATCATCAGCGCGGTGACTGTCACGGCTGAGTCGTGGGTACCACCGACTGAGTACATCTTGCTTTATGACACTTTTTATTATTCGTCACAAAACATGACTACGACCTGTCACCTAATATTCTGCCATCAAATGTGACATTACGACGTGTCACCGTGATTTCATAGAGTATTTTTTTGTGAATAGCATATATAATATTTTGAAGCGTATAGCTCAGTCAAATCTATGTTGTGTAAGGTTATAAAAACAAGTTATTTTAATGATTAAGTCGTGTCAACCTGTGCAGTGACATTAACCTAAGCAATATACGAGTATGCGTATTGTCTGTTTAACTTGAGTGACTTTGGCAAGATATATATATAAATATAAATTTGTCTCAGTGTCAGTAATGTATATGCTTTTAAGTTAGTCTCTGAGCTCTGTGAAACACCATTTAAAACTAAAGTGGTACATTCTTGCGCTATTCAAATGGTAGGTAGAAAGAACAGAATGTCGAAAATCTCTACTATACCTAACAGTCGAAGTGGTTCTTCTATGTATATTCATAACTCCCGTCATACGCGCACGCTAATTCCGAAGACCATCTACTATCTACCTGATCCCTACCATCCCTTTAATGGAACTAGTACGACGACATAACAATAACAATATTTAAAAAAACTTAACATCACGTATGTAATCATCGAAGGGTATCATCATGTAGTATACTCCCACGTTTCACCAGTTTCGTTTACGTCCCATGGAAAGGGTGGTGAGTTTATTGTCATACACCGGGTACAGATCCAGACTCCGAGTCACTACTAGAAATCCTAAATTAGAAAATTCTAATAGTACCTGACCCGGGATTTGAACCCAGGACCTCCCGAACGGCAGTCGCGCTTACAAACACTCGACCAACGAGGCAGTCAATATTCAAATTGTTTCGTTTTAGGGTTGGCAGAACGTTTACTTCCAAGTGTACATAAAAAATACATTGTATATAAATATTTGCTTAGAGTGTTTAGTATACAGTCGTTGATTAGCTTGACATGTGGTGTTAGCAACTGACCACAACCGTGATCGACGCATACCAAGCACGATATACCGACCACGTAAGATCGATCACACAAGATCATTCAATCTGTGACCGCTTAGCATCAAGCTGCAAGCTGACATCTTTGTAACCAACATATTAATAATATGTGATCAAGAACCTTAGTTATTTTTACCGCAAAATCGTCGTGATCTGCTTTTGATTTCAACATATTGTGCCAACAGCCAATAGTTGCATACAAACCAACGTAGAAAGTTTTGGAACGCCAGTACAAGGGTACGATAGAAAATTCCAGCAATGAACAATCTTGAAGTAAAAAATAAAAACGTAATACAATCATTATTTATGTGTATTTTTTTCGTTACTTTATTAGCGGTTTAATTGTTTGCCACATAGGGCGGTAGTCAGAAAAAATGGAAACCTACAGTAATATTGTCAAATTTAAAATCATTATAAATTTTCGCATCTACCCTTTTTCTAAATATCATTATATCATCATGTCACGTCCCTTACGGGTTAGGCAGAAAGCGAACAATGCTATATATCTCTAAGCTTACAGACTTGCTGTACATTTTCCATATTTATTACTCTTTAATTACGTTCACGCCGGTTTCAAAGACTGCTAATTCCCCCATTTTAATATAAATTAATAAACCAACGGTCCTTCGTTGAAACGCCAAAGCATATCGAGCGTGTCTATATTTAACCACCCTATACCACCCTTCGCACCCGCATCATCCCTCGCCACCCCGTCCCCCCGTCTGCCACTGTATATCGGGTATATGCAATTTATTGATGCATCCAGGAAGCTGCGCTGCGATCAATCTATCCCAGACGAAGCCGCATGCGTACAGCGCCCCGCTTCCCGCCTCTCCCCGCTCTGGCTGTCCCGTAACACAAGCCTGACATTCAGTGCTAATAAATTAAAATGTCAGAATAGAAAAATCTCATATAACCTATCTTTAAGAGAAATTATGTATATTATCATAACAACACGCCTGTAAGCCCCGAAGAGGTAGGCAGAGGAGTGTAGTACACTCCAGCGTTTCAACAGTTACGTTTACGTCCCACATGGCATGATCATGATAGTTGGTAAGCTTACTACAATCCACCGGGCACAGATCCACACTCAGAGCGACCACTAAAAATTTCTACAAGAAAATCTAAATCTTAATATATAAAAATGAATGTTTGTCTGTATGTCCTTTATAGAATCGTAAACTATGCATTTCATCATGTGATGATCTTTAGTAAAGTTGTTGTGCATGAGCCCACGAAGGTTTCTGAGTTGGTAAGAGCAATTTTCGACAGATGGCGCCACTGTAGTTCCAATGAATTTCATATATTGCGGTAACAGTTCATGCTGATTTCAATTGAAACTAAAACAGCGAACGAATGATGGCGAAACGTCATCAGTTGTGGGTGACATAAGAATTTATGTAAGTTGTGAAATTCATGTCAAAATGAATTGAATATTTGTGTAATGTCTTTCCTTCAAATTTATTTTAGTTGGCGACGTAGCAACGCGCGCAGGGTACAGCTAGTTAGAAAATAAAAACCTTCAACAATATTCATCCATTAAGTCATGTTAAACATGGTCATAGTCTCTGAAGAGCGAAGATTATAGAAGTGCAGGTCGGTCATATAAAAACACTTTCCAGGACGCAGACGTTTTGTCTACGTGATACGTGGAATAAAAACAAATCAGACCAGCCGTATCGTGAAAAATGTTAAAGTCAAACAATGACATCGTCTGCTCTATCTGTGCAAATACAGACGAAACATGTCACTATCTGTGCCTTTACGTAATTTTTGCGCTCGTTTTAATGTTCAACAAAAATCTGCTATCATTTTTGCCCGGAGTGACTATTAGGGTTGCCAGTTGTTTCTCTCGACCCTTTTGACATTCCACTGTTGGAACACGGTCTCCTCAAGAATGAGAGGATTGAGGATGTACATCGCCACTAGACATGTGAAAGTTGGCAGACTTCATGCGCCTCAGAGAATTTTATATTCTTTTTACTTTTTGCCAACTGTTACGATTATATAACAATATTGATTTGTTTAACTATTAAGTGTCTCGTGAGTTTAGTCACATGATTATATGCGTACCAATTTATTTCACGTATGTTTTATGTTGTAGTCTCGGCCGCGACCTCGCTACAATCGGCGGGAGCTCTTGATGAAGAACTTCGTATAGTTTAGAAACTAGTGATATCACAGAAATCATGAGTTCAGCTCATGATACATATATAAGTTATGTTGATTTGTGTTTATTAAGTATTCACCATAAACATTAATTGTATCAATAATTTTAGATCTGTACTACCTTAAAGTTATAAATATTATTGCACTGTACAAATTATGAGAGCTTTATTTCTATAGTTTTAACTCCAATTGTGCTGATTATCCGTGCAGAATCGCCTATACGTGTTACCATCAACCCGTTTAACTTATCTAATGTGAGAAAAAAGAAAGGAAAATAAAAAAAATGTTTCTAATCCACATTTTCTTAAAGCAATACTAACAGCAGCGTTAAATCCTTATACATTTAAATGCATAAATCTATGAAAATATAAAGAAAAAAATGCACATGAATATATATTACTTTTTTATTATTGGTAACCCTACGTCTTGACAGACAGTCGTACCTCGGAGCAATTAAAATGTCGTCTGATAGTAAATATATAAAATATAATAAAAAAATGTTACACTAGAAGTGTTTTATTATACTCTGGCTTGTTTATTTTTAGATAGTCCCGGGGACGCAAGGGGAGGAGCGCCTTCACCCACCCCGATAATAAAACACCCCGTTAGGAACCATATTTTTTTCCCTCTATCCGACTTTGTTCTATATGTAATGCAATTAATTTCCAGCCAGTAGATTAAAGCGTTACTTCATGTTGAACATCTTATAAAACCGACAATATATACTTTACTTTCAATCCAGGCTGCGAATCGGAGCCAAAACTTTAAAGTGATGTCAATAAGATATACAGAAAAAATTAGCAGCAAACGGGCAGGCAGCAGTCACAAGTACACGCAGCCATCTCACACACATACGCATCTCACATCAAAAACACCACGCGAGAATACTTACTGCCATTTATTATCCGTTATCTACATATTTAAAGCCATTACCGTGGACCAGCAACCACATCCTTCAAACTAAAACACCAATCATTTTAAAAACAATTGTTTTCGGGTAGAAATTTTCCCTACTTCTATCTATCCTCTATCCTACTAACTCCTATTTTTACTTCACCTAGTTCTCTATTTCTACTTAATAGTAATTCACCATCATCATGAATCCGTCCTCGTCCAATGCTGGACATAAGCCTCTCCAATAGCACGCCACAGCTCGCTCTTCAGCCGTTTGTATCCAGCCGCTGCCAGCCACTTGGCGTATATCGTCACTCCACCTGGCTGGAGGGCGTCTCACGCTACGGTTACGCTATTGTCGGTAGACAAGATTTAATTAAACATATTTGTTATCATCATCTCAATAAAGATTTAAGTTCCCGCAATAGCAGTGTGCAGTTTTCAAGTCAGTTTTAACAAGACTTAGCCAGATTACGGCGGTCACTTGTCACTATTTAAATTGGCTGGCAGCTATAACCCTATTCGCGTCTCACTACTGGGAAGGTGACTCCGAGAGTTAATAAATATTTTATGATATTGACTGCTTCATTGGTCGAGTGGTTGCAATCACGACTACCGATCGGAAGGTTTTGGGTTCAAATCCCGGGTACTATTAGATTTTTTTAATTTAGAATTTCTAGTAGTGACTCGGAGTCTGGATCTGTGGCCGGTGTCTGGTAATAGGCTCACCACCTATTCCATGGGACGTAAACATAACTGGTGAAACGTGGGGGTGTACTACACCCCTCTGCCTACCCCTTCGGGGATTACAGGTCTGATGTTACGTTTTTATAATATTGCAATGACACAAAGGTATCTCTTTTTAAACTAGGCCTGTGTATAACCCGTAAAGGAACTATTAAAAAAGTAAAATAGTGCCTGCAATCCCCGGACGGGTAGGCCAAGGAGTGTAGTATCTAGACTTACACGTTTCATCAGTAACATTAGCTAGGAATAGGCGGTAAATCTATTGCCATACACGGGGCAATTGTGTGAAATTGTGAGAATATGGTAATTTTATTGCTGTCCGTACATTTAATCAGCGAAATAAAATTATATCGTAAATAAATTAATTTTATATAATTGAATTTCTCAAATTAATTGTAATATATTTGACTCGTTAAATTAATTTAAACAAATTGGACTTGTTAATCTAATAACAATTAAATTGACACGTTAAGAATAATAAAGAAAACAGGATAAAAGTCTTAAGAATTTTTTGAGAACTCCGCATTGCGGCCATTGTGTAAAAGCGTTTGACGTTGACACATTGGTAAAGAACAAGGTAATCATAGACACCTGTAAACATAGACCGAAATCATCATCATCATCGTCATCATTATGAGCCTCCTCCCGTCCACTGCTGGACATAGGCGTCACCAATGGCACGCCACTGAGCTCGATCTTCAGCTTTTCGCATCCAACCAAAATCAAATCAGACCGAAATCACGAATCGGGAATAGACTCCAATGCGATCTAGACTAGAAAAGGTTTGGCTAAGGGTCCTTAAATATCTGTTTATAGTATTTCATATTACATAATTATAGAAAGCAATAAAAATAAAGTCCCCTTAGAGAGAAGTAAAAGATGCCAAAAAGTGAAGTTAGCTTGCGAATTGTCAAATATTGGTGCCATTGGTGAGGCCTATGTCCAGCAGTGGACGGGAGTAGGCTGATAATGATGATGATCATGATGTCAAATATTTGGCAAGCTAGTTGCCAAATAAGCCGTCTATTATTTGCCAAATATTAGGAAGTATACAGTATCAACTTTTTGTTTTTTGCAAATTATATGTTCTACTGTGACCTGATGAAGAAAAGTGAAATGGCGGAAATTGAAGAAGTTTTCCTTATCAACTTTTCATAATTACAGTAGTGACTGCCTCGTAGGTCGAGTGATTGCAAGCGCGACTGCCGATCGAGAGGTCCTAGATTCAAATCCCTGGTCGGGTGACATCAGATTTTTCTAATTTAGAATTTCTAGTAGTGACCCGGAGTCTGGATCTGTTCTCGA
>DWFV01000767.1:0-12853 GCA_018246775.1 Parelbella machaon machaon
TGCCTTGATCCAGTACACCCCATCGTGATGCCGCTAATGTCATTTGTTGGGCTCGACCAGCTGCTCTGTCTATTATTGTTGTAGCTCTATCGTGAAGTGAATTATGTAAAGCAGAATACTTGGCTTTTGTTTCACAATCTAAATTATCTTCCAGAGATTCCAGGATCGCTCGACAATGGCTTAAATTAACAAAGAATTTCCTATGTTTTTGAATTTCTTCGTGCAGGTGATCCAAATCAGACACAATGATTTTTCCATCTAGTAACGCTTCAGCCACTTCAGTGATTTGCGCGAAGTCTTGAAGAGTTTGTTCGTATTCTTCTACCAGAGAGCTTAGTTGCATAAGACGACTCCTTTCAAGATTAATAGAGCTCTCAGTTTGCCTGATATCTTCATCGCTCATGTACAATTTTTTGGGGCACTTTATCTTTGGGTTTGTCTCCACGAGTGATCTTAACCTTCTGAATAATTTTTTAGCTGTATTAGAGTAATCGATATTGTCAGCTTCGATTTTATCGAGGACATCAAGTTTAATATGCGTTGGCATTTGTGACAATATTAAATCGTCTATTCTATCTTTAATATCTTCTACTGATTGGAATAATGCATTGGTATCTTTTAAAAATTGTTTCCATTCCGACTCTACTTCTTTTACTTTTATTGAGCTTTGATTACTCAAAGTACTAACTGCGGTTACTTGCCGCGTTAGTGTCTCAATCAAAGTAATTATTTCTTCATTTACTTCAGTGACGTAAACGATTTCTTTTAGATTTTGAACGTAACTTTCTAGGGCTTTAAGTCGCATTGTTTCGTCCGTCGGCTTTCTACCGGAAACTATATCTCTTTGAATTTTATACTGTATTTCTTCCAACCATATAGATATCGTTTCAATTACTGTGATTACACTCGTTTCAACCTTCTGTGGGTCATTATGTGCAAGGGCGTTTTTTACTTCATCTAGCTCCTTATTAACGACCAGGTCGTAAGACTTTTCTACCGAGGGTACAAGAAGTGCTACGGTCATTGTGTCATCTGAGCCAATTTTTTTAGAACCTACAATTGATTTAGTTCGTTTTTCTAAAGTGTCCAATAATTTTGCTTTGTCTTTTTTAGGTATTATAGTTTTACTCGGAGATGGTGATTTAGACTTAGATCTTTGGACAACATCAGAATAAGTTGGTTTATGCTGAGATACAATATTTTCCTGGCTCGCAGGCAGGATAGGGCTACTTAGATGGGAAATACCTTCGTCTGTGGAAGATATATCTTTACTGGATAGGTCTTCACTTGTCGGTGTCACTGAAATAGATAATTCAGCATTAATAGGATCTGAAAGACTTCCCGGGGATTGTAATGGCGACTCAGCTTTTTTCTTATGCTTTTTCTTTTTCTGCTTGTGTTTCTCATTTAAAGTGCTTTGTGGCGATTCTTGTGCTTGACGTTCGCTTTCAATTAAATCTGTTGTGGCTTGAGGGATGGAAATTTGCGCTCGTACATGTACTTCATAAGGCTCGTCCGTAGACGTAGATATCGAATCTTCAGAATAAAATCGGGGAGATGTTTGTTGGAAATTATCAATTTTTGAAACCATACTTTTGATAGTACCAACATCAGATAAATAAATTGGCTCTTTTGGGTCGACTCTTGGAGTTGTTTGCTGCGATTCATCAGCAACGGCTACATCCTTTCGTTGAATTTCTAATAAAGGTATGGGGAGTATAGATTCTTCTCTGGGTGAAGTTTGTTGAGTGCTGTCAACGGTAATGATTTCTCTCTTAGGTTCTACCTCTTTTACGGGGCCATGTTCTTCAGATATAATAATTGGTGATGTTTGTTGCATGTTATCTGATGTAACTATGTCTGTTTCAGCTATTTCTAACTGCAGTGATATTTTAGGGGCTTCCGTAGTATCCGTAGGAACAGGCTGCTGTTCTATTAACAGTTCTGGCTCGTCCGACTGAGTAAATGAAGTAACTAGAGGAACTTCAGGCGTTTGTATACTAATCTCGGCTACTTCTTTTTCTTTGACAGGTGAAGTGGATGTCTCCCGATCAACAATCTCATGCTTTATTGTTTGTATATCAGTGTCAGTTGTTTTAACAATAATTTCAGTACTTTTTTCATCCTTTTGTATCTCAGGAAGTGGGGAAGTTTGTATTTCACGAGATTCAGTAATAATTTCGTGCACTTCTTTTTGCAAATCATGTTCAGGAGTTGATGTTTGTGAGAATTTTTCGTCGGGTTCTTCAATATCTCTTGGAATAACTTGGGTTGTGGCTACAGCTTGCGTGATTTGTTCAGGCGATTCTGTTCTACTAGTTTGAATTTGAGAGTCAGATAATTCTATTTTTTTTACAATTGTTATTTCTTCCGATGTTTGGGTATGAACTTCTTTATCATCTACTGGCGATGTTTGGATTGTTATTTCACTTACAGGAATGGGAGACGTTTGCAGCTCGGTATCAGTTAGTTCTGGTTTTAGACTATCTTGCTTTTCCTCTTTTTCAGACTCAGTTATTTCTGGTAATGTCTGAACTGAAAATTCCTGAGTAGGAATTTCTTCGACAACAGGAACAGGAAAGGTTACAGTTGTCAAAACTTCTTTAGAAATAATTTCAGGACTGCTTTCAATACATTCTTCAACAATCTTTACTGTACTGATATCTGACGTTTCGCTCATAGTATGATATGTTTCATCTCGAGGTGGCGATTCTACAGTTTCGTGACTTATCTTAGGGCTCTCAGGCTTTATTTCCATTTTAGGTTCAGTAACAATTTCATAGTCAGTTGATATTGGTTTCTTTTTCCCTTTTTTTGACTTCAGCCTTTTTTGAAGTGATGGCTTTTCTTTCATTTCAGTGCTCGAAATAATGGTGGGTTCCTCTTCAGTGGTAGTTTGTTCCGGATATACAGTTTCTTCACTAATATCATTTGGTCTACGCTTCTTTTGCTTTTTCTTTCTATCGACAGCGGGAACAGGATCTAAAGAAATATCTTCAGGTTCGTATCCTTGCTCTTCAACAGTTTGTTCGGAGTCAATGACAGAAGAAGCTTCTTCAATTTCTATATTTTCTACTGATATTTTCAGCAGGTCACCTGCAGCCTTTGGAGATTCGACAGACGGGGACGTTGGCAACACCACGTAATGACCTAAGGAAGAACTGTCCGTTTCGATTAAACTTTTCTCTGTTTCAGTATGCGACTCGACTGAGTCGCTACCTTCAGATGGACATTTATGCTTCCTTCGTTTTTTACTACGTTTCTGATCTTTATCAGATTCTTCTGAAGCTGGTTTAACGGATGGTTCATCTTTCTTAGATATTTCCAACGTTGACGGCTTCATCTGCTCTTCTGTAATTGTAACATCCACCGGCAGGTCCACATTGATATCTTTTTTAAGTAAGGATGGATTATTAGAGTCTGCTTCTTCAATGGTAATGTCTAGTTGAACCCTGGGCTCAGAGAGTTTGGTTTCATCTTTTTTCGCCAAAGACAAGGAAATATCCACTTTTTGCGTTTGATTATTCGGGTAATCTTCTTTTATGTGTAATGAACAAATTTGTTCATTATTACCTGATGGAATGCTTGGTTTCTCAGTAGATCGTAAATGGGTATCATGTCGCTCTGACTCAATGAACATATTAATGTCATACTTTGCATCTGATTGTAACAAAACTGGTTGACCTTTGATGATTTCTGAAGTAGTTGATACTACGTCTTCTGCCTCCGGTAGCAGTTTACCATCGCTTTGTACAGTTTCATCAAGATTTTCTACGGATGTTTCAAGAACTGGTTCGAACTGTTCTACGTATGAAACTTCTGGTGTTTTCGAACTTTCGCTTAAGTATGTTTCTGTTAGAACTGTCTTCGTTTGAACTGGTACTACACGCACAGTTGTTTGATTAGGTGCTTCCTGTAATACTAATTTGTGTATCGTTGGTTTGGCCTCATGGCCATCAATTATTTTCTCAACAGTGTCTGTCTCGGCCTTAACTTCAGTTACGACAGGATTATTCAAACTTTCTTGCATGATCATTTCTATTGTCATATCTATAATGTCCTTTTGAAATATTGCAGGCGAGATTATTTCAACAGTAGGTTCCTGAGTAGTGCGGTCACTATCTTCAATTGTATCAGGTTTCATTTCAGCTTTTTCTCTAGTAGCTTTCACAAGCACTTGTGCTACGGATGTGTTCAAAGGTGAAATAGAACTAACCATAGTTTCATTAATTTCCTGGACGCTAATATTACTGTCATCTTGAGTATCGTCAAGACTCTTTAAAGCTGACTGTACTTCAAGTTCTACAGGTGTATTTTCTTCACGGTCTTGTTCCAAAGATGTCGTTGAAATTTCCCTTTCAATTTTTGCTGTCAGCGTATCTGGTTCTTGCGAACTATCTTTCTCGGTCACATTACTTTTGTTAATTTCTACAAACTCCGTGACGACATTAGATGTTTTTGATTCTTTTTGAGTTATTACAGCTGGTTTTGGAACTTGCACGTATTTTTGTTGTGATACGACGTGATATTCATCAGTTGGAAACACAGAATCTTTTTTTAGTTGGGGTATATTCTGATGAAGAGCCCTATATGTTTCAGTAGGTTTACCGTGAATTTGAGATTCAAATACATCCTTACCATCTTCATGTACTTGTCCTTTGTGTTGTGTCGTATCTTCCTTTGCCTCATCAGGTATGACTTGATTATTTGATGGTTCTAATAGATTTTCTTTTGTAACAAGGTCAACCTGTGTTTCTGTAGGTATTTCTGAACATATAGGCTCCCCTTCTTTTACAGATATTTTCATTGAAATTTGTTCATCAGGGATGTTGACTAATGCGGATTGTTTTGGGTGAGTAGGCATTTGTTCTGCATATGCACTTTCTCGTTCTAACATCATTTTAGTCATGTCAATAACACTTTCGTGTTTTCTAGTAACAGTGACATCCGTTATACCCGGTTGTGAGATGTGAGTATCTATAACTGCTGTAATTGTCGAATCAGGAAGAAATTCCTCACTTGGTTCTTCAATAATTTGTTCTGATACATATTCTTTACCATCAAGTATCTGAACTTGCCGTACTATTTTTATGCGTTTTGTTTTTACTCCTTGTTCTTGAATAATGTGTGTTATCGGTTCATTTTCGAAAACTTCTACTTCTTCTGGTTCTTCAATTACCTCTTCAGTTACATGTTCTTTGCCGTCAATAATTTGTACATGTTTGATTATTCGTCGTCTTATTCTTGTAAGAATTTTCGTCGTTTTCTGTGTCTGACTTGTTGTTAAGTTAGGTGGAGATACTTCAGCTGTTGGTAGATCTTCAGTTATAATAATTATTTTATCTTCCGGCTCCTGAATAACGTATGTAGATTCACTAGATGGAAACATTTCAGGTGTAATTTGTAATACTTCATTTGTAGCCGCCTTCTCGTTTATAGGTGCTAAAGGAGGTACCTTCTTTTCAATTTCGATAAGCTCATCTGTAACATTTTCTGTGACATGTTTAGATTTCTTTAGAGAATCAACATTATGTTCATCCAATTTCAAAGTATCAACGACTTTTGCAAATGCTACTGGTTCCTCTTTCGCAATTATAGCAGTTGAAGGATCTTGCCCTTCTCTAATTATTTCGTTACTAGATTTTGTCTCAGATATTTCGAACGGTTTGGTCTTGAGAACAATATTCGATTTTTCAACAAGAGTCGGTTTTTTTAATTCCGAAATTACAGATTTGTTTTGTTCCTTATCTATATCTGGTTTGATGTGTGAATCTTTATAAATATCGGTTTCACTGGCGAGTAAGGTAATAGTATCTTCAACCGCTTTATCTCTTTTAATGTCACTGACAGGAACAATAGTCATAGCTTTGGATATTGTGATCGGTTTATTGCTGTAGGGCAACAATTCCTCGACGATTTCTCGTTCAGGAGCCAAACTCTCATCAGCAAGTGACAGTTTTAAATCAGCAGATTGCATCGTGGGATTTAATTCGTTTTTACTAGTAACAACTTCTAAAGACTTGGGTAATCCCTTTAATATAGAATCATCTTCTGGCGTTACAAGCCCAACTTTATCAGTGTTTTCAATGAAAGTCGGTACTTTTATTTCTAACTTGCCTTCCAATGTTTCAGTTTCATATTTTTTCATCTCAGTACCTGGTGTAAGGTACGGAATATCGTGAGAAAAGCTTTCACTTGCAAGTAAGTTAACTGTATCTTCAACTGTTTTGTCTTTTTTAAACTGGCTTAAGGAAACAGTTTCAGGAGGTTCGAATGTTGTAATCGGTTCCTCCTTAAAGGATGATGCTTCCTTAAATATTTGTTGTTCAGGAGCCAATTTCTCGTCACCAGGTGATAGTTTTATGTCTGAAGATTGTTCTATAACTTTCATATTAATAATTTCTTTTGATTTAGGTATTTCCTTCGTTAAGGGATCATCGATTGCCATTGTGACCTTTAAATCCTTTTCGGAGGATGAAACTTGTGTAACATCAGAATCTACAAGTATACCTGGTTCTACTGTTTTACTACCTTTGACAGGTAATTGTAAAACAGTCGAATGATCTATTTCGTTATCGATCAAACTCTTAGTCAAATCAACAATTGAGATATCTTCATTGGGTGAAGAAAAGTCTGTTTTTATTTTTTTTTCTGTCTGTACTGTTGACGTTGATTCCAAATCAGTAGGTTGAGTTATTATTACTTCCTCCTTCGTAATGCCAGAAGTTTTATCTAAATCATGTACCTCATATTTTTGGGTAGGAGTATCATCAAATTTTTCAAAAACAGCTTTTTCAATGGCTTCCGACATTTTCGCCGTATGTAATGACATTTTTGAAACGTTGGAATGAGCTACTTCGGTTTCAATAAGAGCCTTTGTTGAGTCAAGAATATTATCCGCTTGATGTTTCTCTAAATCTTTTAGCGTTATCGCTTCCTTCAATTTAATAGAAATTAATTTGTCTCCATCTGGTGTTTCACTTTTAGATTCTTTCTTTACTAGCAATATCTCAGATTCACATAATTTTGCAGGTGCAACTGCAATCTCAGCTTTTGATGGTAAAACAACACCTTCCTTATCTACTTCACTGCTGGCAGCACCAATTCGATATCCTTCAGGAATAAGTTCTTCATCTCTGTTCTTGATTTTTAATGTTTCTTCAGTTTCTTTTTCACTCATTACTTTTACTGAATCCTTAACTTTAATATTTGCAACAACTGAAGGATCTGCTTCAGTACTGTATGTAAGCTTCGTAATAGATATTATTGGCCCATCTTTTTGGTCACTTCCTGATATGGTATAGTCATCACGAGTAATCTCTATTTCATCGTCTGGTTCTTCCACTACCTGTTCTGTCACGTTTTCCTTTCCATCGATTATTTGAACATGACGTATAATTTTCAAACGTTTTGTTTTCAATTCCTGTTGCTGAACAGTATGTGAAACATTAGGTTGTTCTTCTATAATTTCAACGTCATCTGGCTCTTCAATAACTTCTTCCGTAACATGTTCTTTTCCATCAATAATCTTGATATGTTTTATAATACGTTTTCTGGTTCTAGTAATTTTTCTTGAAACGGTTTGTATGACAGTACCAACTTTTGTCGTCGATGATTCGATTGTTGAAAAATCTCCGCCGACATAAGTAATATGACCTTCGTTCGGTTCTTGTACTTGATAACTCGAATCAACATCGATCTCGTGGGACTGTAATGGCATTTCTTCGATAGTTTCTGAGACTGTAACAGTACGTTCTGGTGTCGATTCTTTTAAAAATACATGCCGAGGATTTGCACTTTCTCTTTGAATGAAATCTTTCACAGCCTTTTGGATATCTTTGTCTGCTATCATATCCGTTGCTGGAATATCAGCCTTCAAGCTTAATTTGATGTCTTTCGATACACCACTTTTTGTATCATTTGAATCATCAGATGGTTTGTCATCCTTGCTTTCCTTTAAATCCTTTTCAGGTCCAAAATCATTGCCTGATGGTTTATTTCCTTTGTCGTTAGAATCATCGACTTCTTCGAATTGAACGCCACTTTCTTTAACATTAATGGACACTCTCGGTATTTGTTCTTCAAAAACTTCCACATTGTCTGGTTCGTCTACAACTTCTTCCGTAACATGTTCTTTTCCATCGACGATAACCACTCGTCGTATTATTCTACGCCTAGTCTTAACTATCCTTTTCGTTACTTGTTGCACAACAGCCGTAACACTTGACGATGATGTCTGAATTTGTGGTTGTATTTCACCTTTTGCTAATTGAATTATTTCGTCTGGTTTCATATCTTTACTCATTGTTATAACCATATCAGGCTTTGAAGTGAATTCTTGAATAGTGACTTCGCTTCCTGGAAGGCCCGATACGATTTGGCTTCCGTAACTCTGATATTGTATGTTTCTTTTAAATCCATCTCCCAGATCGGTCGATGCTGAACCTTTATCTTCGTTTAACGTTATTTGGGAAAATGACTGCTCTGGAGGTAACTCACGAGCCAGTATTTGCGAGCTTTGTTCATGGGAATGAACCATTTGTTGTCTAGTGATTAAAGTTTTTCTTATTTTCTTCACAATAATTCTCTTTGTACCATCAGCATCGACAACTACTTCAGTAGTCGTTTCGTCAGGTTCGACCATCACAGTTTCAAACGACTGTGGTAAGCTATGTGTAATATTTAATTCAGAATCTTTATGCGTATTATCATCGTGGTATTTCGCATTAACCAAAAGTGATTGCTCATCAGTCTTCTGACTTCTAATAATCGGTCGACTAGCAAATTCAATCGTTTCGTGACCATCTGATATAGTTTGTCTTATTTGAATATTTTCTAGTAGTTCTTTATCTTCAGATACGGGTTCACTAGTTTGTACTTCAATTTCCTGTGGAGGAGCACAGGTTATGGAAACGTCATGTGTAGATTTCGTATCCGGTTGGCATACCACAGACTTGTCAGCTACAGACGGTGGTTCAGACATTAAACTTTTGCCAGTCTGAGTTTCTATTGTGCTGGTGTATTTTTCTTCTGGCGCTTTTGTGTCTTTCACTTCAATCTGAACTTCTGTCGGCTCACTTTCTGGTGGAACAATTTCAACAACGATTTCTTGGATTTTTATTTCTTTCTTATCAAATTCGTTTCCTCTTGGAGTTACTACCTCCTCAGGCATCGAGGTAGAGTCAATGGTACGATCAGTTTGTGATATGTCATCCTCGACTACTTCGGGCGCTGTTCTTAACTGTACCAATACACTTCTTAACCTTTCTATTTCTACAATGACTAGATTTCTTGTTTCTTCTAAGGTCCTTCTCGTTACTTTTAATTTTTCCAGAATCGATTGACTAGATTCATTACGACTTATCACAGTAACAGATTTCAATATAATTTCATACTCTTCATATTCTCTTATGTACCGCTCATAAATTTCTATGTACCTGATGATGTCTTCTTCAGTTAGGACATCAGATTGCTTTATTGATTCTTTTAGATCACCATTAATTGTATCCAGCCATTGATCGAGTTTTCCAATTTTTGCATTTTGTTCTTCGATTTCTTTGCTTTGACTTGCTAGTTCTTTTTTAGCGTCCTGAAATGAAACGAAAACTTATAAGATATATGACATTTGAACAATATATACCACGCAACTCAGAAATAAAAATAAACAAAAGTGCTTGATAAAAAAGTAACGCTCAAATAAAAAAAAAGCTTGTTACCTTTCTTACCTGGATGGTGATCAAGCCCTGCCGTGCCTGGGCAAGCAGCTTAGATATCCGGCCTTTAATCACCACTACCTCCCTCAAGAGGCTCTGCACCTCTACTTCCTGCCGGTGCTCCATAATCTTGTGCTCCAGAAGATCAACAGCCTCTTCGCACTTGACAAGAACTTCTATACCCTCCTGGAATTGAATCAAAATATTGGGTAGTACAAACAGCTATAAAATATTGAGTATTATTCTATTACGAGAAAAATCGCATAAAGATAACGTTTGTCGCTCAAGTTACATATACTTAGTAGTGAAAACTTTTAAAATACGTTCAACTGGTTTTATTACCACAAAAATCATTGCATAAAAAAGAAATAAAAAAATCAGATGAATTTATAAACAAATAGTCATTGATGAAATTTAATAACCGATAAATGCATAAAAACGGACTAGTAATAACCATTTTTGAAATTGGAATTCTGGACATCTTTTACACAACTCGGATACAAGGTTACGCCACGAAACCTCCTACACCTGGGGTCACGGGTCATTTTACATGGCAAATTTTCATAGGCTGTAACGATAAAGAAAGCGCCTGTGGAAAAGTTTCCATCTTAGGGACTTTCATACGTTTTTCTAAAATATATGGAGGATGCAAACGAGCGTTTGACCACCTTAGTAGACAGTTCTAATTGTGACAGGATTCGTGTCCAACAGTGTAACGATAACATTGTCGAAGGTGACACTAAGTGTCGATCAACATGAATACTGAAGTGTGTAATAAAATCATGTGACATGAGAGAATTTACCAAAATAGCAGAATCATTGAATATTGTAAAAAAAGAAACAAAAGAATTCAGACTGACCGTTGAAAATCTGTACGTTCCGTTGAATCACGTTGGTTATTAAGTAAACAGAATTCAACAAAACTGTTTACTGGCGAAAATAGACGTTACAGCATGGTGGATAGATGCTAAAATTATCGGTGACTGTTCGCTCTTTATTCAAACGTTGCTCACTCGGGTTATATCATCATACTAAAGTTAATGTATACCTAATACGAATCACGGAATACATATGAAATTAAAATCGTCAAGTGACATCATAACATACATATTATAATACATTAGACATCAGACAGTCACATTTTTACATGTTGTAATTTCTGTTGTAATCGCTAAATATGTTGATGATAAATGGACGAATAATGTCATGACATGTCCAAATCTTCCCGTCATTAAATTATATAGAATATTTTGAAGCACCCAATATAAGCACTGATACATATTTATATTTTGTTTTTAAGGAATATTTTCTAATTTGTAATGAATATTTATCAATAACAAACCATTTCATTATTTCTATAGGTATCCATAGAGTTAATTGGGAAATATCATCAGAAAATATAATAAACGTATACTTAAGAATAAACTCAATAAATTCTCATAATGACTAATTGGGAGCTTGTAAATAAAATCAATTACGGAAGAAACCATTAAACTTCAAAGCTGAACATCCAGGTATCGCAAACGAGAAAACCGTTACGGTAACTATTATTAATAATGGCGATACGGTTTCAGTAAAGTGCTGTAGTAAATAACTGGGAACTTTATGTGATTCGGACGTTTTCAATGTAAACAACTAATTTAATGACCTCTTATGAGAAGCAAAACGATGTCAAACCACAATTATAGACACTGTTTTCTGTATTATATGTCATCTTGTTCTGAGTAATATGTAATATATAAGGTCATATAAATTGCTCACAGTTGAAAAGTTTTAACAAATAGTCTTAAATGTTTTAATAGATAGTCTCTATTTTATTTCATCTTTCTTTAGGTAATAATATATCAATTGCTTACACTTGAAACATTTTGTTTTAACAAAATATAGTGTTTCAAATATAAAAAGCAACGAGTGTGTTTAGCACAATATTATGTTTATGAAAATTTTAACCACTTAAACACCTATAAATCTTTTTAACCAAAGTTTAAATAAAATACGCTTCGTACACTTACACTTTCGTATTAAATGGAAAACTATTAGGATAACAGAACAAATTGGATCAAATCACAAAAATATTTCACTTTACTTAATTTGTAGAAAAAATTTGAATCGCTAAACTTATATATTATATTTCACTACGTTGAACCAGATTTGATAAATTAATTCACAACTTATTTTATTTTTACTATTCACTCACCAATTATTCGTGTATTTAAATCGATCGTTAATCGCTTTTCGAAATCGATATCTTGTTCGACAAATCGTTAGATAAATTCGGATGGCGCGCTATGCGCTGACAGTTTCGCGAACTAGTGCCCTACTGAACGATGCCAAAGCCAAACACAACACTAGTATATTATTAACGGCTGAATGGCGCAACAAGTGAGTGTAGGTACGGTGACATCATTAATGAACAAAATTCATACATTCACGATCACACCAACGAGAATCAAGTGCAACGCGATGATAACGGAAAAATTGGAGATAATGAATCATTGGAGAAAAAGACAGCTCAAAAGTTACTAAGAATCGATTAGTAACGCATTTCTAAAGGGCATTTAGGACAAAATCAAATCATTGACGCACCGATACGTTTTAGCACTTACCCGTTATACCATGGCGCACATATATTTAAAGATTTTAAAACAATTGATGATCTGTGCATCAGCAACATTGAACATGTACATATCTAAGTATTTATATATTTGGGTGATTGCGTAAGAACATACACGGATTCTAGTTTTGTTTACGTTGAGACCATTGATAATGGACACGAGAGTGTGAATTATTACGATGAATTGCGGGAAATTCACAAATCAAATCAATTCCTTTATGTTAGCACAGGACATAACGACGAATAGAAAAGATATGTTTGAGAGTAAGGCAGTATTTGTTACATATCTGGACATCCTTAAGCATATCTCGATGTTCTACTCTGGAATGACTTATTGTCAATAGTAATCTTTATTACTATTATATATTTTACATAACTATTGACGTACATCCATTCCATTGACGATATGCAGTCTTGAAACGGTTCAGATATAACGAGACAGCGTAGAATGAAAGCAACACGTGGAGCCGAACTCAAATAGCGAGTCTGAGAATAGGGTCGGCTGGATAGCGAAAGGGTCGGAAGG
>DWFV01000768.1:0-12852 GCA_018246775.1 Parelbella machaon machaon
CGAGGTAGTTGACTACATTCCGCTGCGTAACCCCTTCGCGAAAATACAGGCGTGATGTTATGTTATGTAAATATCCTTAGATATTTCCGCACATTGTCCTGTAGTCTCGAAGTACGCTTAAAAAGAGTCTGGGCTTAACGATCACATGGGTAATAAACTTTACTTATGATACATTTTCTAATATATACTTATGTGTAAAATATATCCCTGTGATTTGAACCGGGGATGATTTAAGGGTCTCTGGATCACCCCTTGCAACAGCTATATCGCTCCAACCCTTGCAATATCCCACTGTTGGACACATGTCCACTCTCATCCGTTACAGCGAGTGGCATTTAATCTTAAAACGTACATTTTTAGTACATGTTTGCGAGATTTAAACCCAGGGAGTTCGAAATGGGAGCTCTAAACACTAGGATAGGCTGCTAATGTCCATATGATAGTCTGTATTATATGAGATATATGTATAGATAACTGTATAAAGACATAATTTGACCTGTCGGTGTCATATTAGCTCTCCATTCAAGAAGATAATTAGATCGGCGAGTGATCTTATGTTACTTGACCTATTTTAATTAATATTCAGTTTAATTCGTTGAATATGTACACGTGTGTCATAGAACTATGTCGTTTTAAAGTGGATGTCAAGCGTGCGATAATGGGGAAGGCTTTTTAAGGAGGCCTATGATTAACAGTGGTTTGACACGGGCTGATGATTATGATGATGATGGCCGTATTAGACCATCATTCGTATGATAAGATGTAGGTAGTTATTACGTATTCGGGTCCTTCTGATGGGAGAACGATTTGATCAGAAGTTTCCGAAACAGGCACGCTGGTATGAAGACTGCTGAATGTAGAAGAAATACGTTAGGTCGGGAAGGATGGAGATATTTGACACTGGGTGCTCTCTACCTCCCCAAGGGGATTCGCGTGATGATAAATGATAATTGCTATGGAGTGCGATCATAAAACCAGATTGTTTTCCGGACTGCATTAATTTTAGGAAAATGCAAACGCAGTTTCTTGATAACGTCTCTTAGCGTAAATTTACGATAATGTATTAAATTATTCGAATTATATTTCGTTGCAAACTATTCCTTATCGATTCTATTCATAATTATCGATTTTTTCTTTAAAAATGTGGTCAAAGTATGCAAGGAATATTTCTTTGAGAAATCAGTTTATTGAATAAATTACAATTTAATAGACATTTTTATCTATTATAACCGATAGATTATGCACATAAACACTATAAATAAAATCATTAAAAAAATAATAATGCCATACAAAAAATGTAAGATGTATAATATGGTAATGATAAGTCTGAAGTTCTGAGGAAATCAACATTTTTTTATTATGTAATTGAATTTAATCTTAGATGTTTTTGTGGTAAATTAGACAAAAATACGGATATGACTTTAATTGATGTCATTAGGTTAAACCATTTCGTGTAAAGAACGCTTATACGTCGATACATGCGTAATCATCTTTATTTTATTTCTTTTAGCTGTTATATAATAATACAACTTGTCTGTGTATTTTTACTCATTATTTTTTTACATTTGAATAAATTCTTTCAAATTAAAGTATATTAATGTTTAAAGTTATTTAGGTAATGTTTATTATTGTTACTGTATCATCTTGCGGGGGCCCATATGGAGTTGGCAATAAGTACCGACTGTCAAATATCTCTATCATCACAGAACGGACATGCTTCTTCTAAATCCACCACTCTCTGCATGCATAAAAAGTTATTAGTATTAAAGTACTTAGCAACGTAAAGTTTAACGTTTGCCAATGTAATAATATTATGAAACCGATGCGCAAGAATAATTCTTGTCCAAGCGTTATGTTATTAAAACGAATAGGACTCAATAAATTTGTTATAAATTTAGCAGATTTATATATAGACGGTATTAGTACGTCTCAGTTGCTCTTTACCTACCCCATAAGGGACCTGGCGTAACGGTACCACCTCCTAGACAATGTTGACAGTCGTAAACAGTGTACAGTTACAAGTCACTGAGAACGCACTGAAAATGACAGCTTACCTAAATTGTACGTTTAAGTGTGATAACAGGCTTGAGAGAAACGAGTGGTTACAGTGAAAGATGTTAAACTCGTGATTGTGTAGCCAAGGACCCTGGGGCCAGCAGCCTGTAATGGGTAAGGAGAAACTATTGAAACATTTAAGCTTAGAACGCAGCTCAGAGCAATAACATTTGGCACTACTATCAGAAAGGAGAAGCGAGTTGAGATTACTTTTGAAAGAGATGACCATTTACATACTGTTAAATAACATCTTGTTCTTTCTAATAGACATTTTAATTTAAATCATTTGGGAATTTAAATTAAGATAAGACGATAAAATCGTCAAAAGTACTAACAAAAAAAAACGTGACATCACGCCTGTAATCCTCGAAAAGGTAGGCAGAGGAGTGTAGTACACTTCCACGTTTCACCAGTTACGTTTTCGTCCCGTGGAATAGGTGGTGAGATCAATTAGAAATTAAAATTAAAATAAGACGATAAAAACATCAAATGTACTAGTAAAAATCATTATAATATATATTTTTTTACCGTTTCACTGCTGTACGTAGGTCTCCTGTCATAATAAAAAGGGTATGGCTATATCTCTATTGTTTTTATTATAAGCTATGATTTGCCACGCTGGTCGACACTGGCCCTGGGATGTGTCTATTGGTCGGTATCTAAATTATCCTCACAAATTAACGTAATTATATAAATGCAACTTTTTTTATTTAATTACAGCGGAAGCAATAAAATTAATTATGTGTTAATAATATTTATTGTACAAAATCCCAATGAAGTTTACATTTAACATTTTCACATTGAAACAAGTTATTGTGCATGAGGTTTCCAATTAGCTTACTTTCACCGAGTACTTAAATATTGAATTGTACAGTTTGTTCATTGGAACAAATGGATTGCTAATTAATTTACACCTACGTTATTATAAATATTATTATCTTATAAATCATTTTATTAATTATATTGATTTATTTATTACAATACAATGAATTAAGATCGATTGTAACGATCTTGTACGTTAATGTTTCGTGGAACATAGTCCTTTTTATATTTAATAGTATTCTATACCAATTACATAATAATCATTATTAAAGAAAAACAACTGAGTTCTTATTTACTCTGCTATATGAATTAAAGGAAATCATATATATTTAAAATTCCAATACAGTACTATAGGCACGATCATTTTTATACATAATTTTACGTACGCAACATAATAATTAAATTAATGGAAATTATTTATAATGAACGAGTTAAAATAATTTTTAATGATTTATAATAATTATTATATTTAATAACTTAATTATCTCTTAAGTACAATTTGTAAATTATTGAATTAACTTATTCGAGACAGTATTGTTAAGTAAGGGCAATGATCACAAAATAAATGGAATCGAAGAGCATATAATAACGGTTCTGCCTAAAATAATGTAGTTGGTAAGTTATTCGCTGTATTAAAGAAGGCTTTGATTTTCGAAAATAATTAAGCAGATACGGTACATTGCACTGCAGTTGACGGTTAACTTAATTGCTTAAGATTTTTCACACACATGTAGCTTAAAAAGGTGACTTTTTAAATATTCGCCGTTTAGCTAATTAGCCGGTGGAACAGGCCGGCAAGCTATGGGCGCCATCGTATCATCAGTAGCTCATTAGGCACTTAAAGAATGTATCGGTTGGCTACACGATTGGATTTCATGAGACGTGTGTTTTACGTAAATTAGTTTATTTAATATACTAATTTATGCGCTATACAGGTAATATTTAAATAGTATTCACATTTTTGCTTCGTATTAAAAATTTTGCTTAAGTATTCTTCCGTTGTTTTTGCAACGTTATTTCTAATAATATGAAACGAAGTCCATCTGTAGGTCAAATTACAAATGATGTTTCCCTCTCCCATACTGAGGGATATTATTCAAAAAATGTCTATGTATTATGTGTTTAATCGAACAAAAATAATATCATTATCAACAATTTTTTTGTTTTACTGTTGGACACGGTTGCCTAAGATTGAAATAGGTCACAATATCTCACGCTGACCAAGAGCAGATTGGCAGCCTTCAGAGGCCTTACAGATCATTAAGAATCATTATAAGGTTAGCAGATTTCCTCACGACGTTCCCCGCCACCCTTACAGCAAATGGTATATGATTTGAATACGCTCATCATTTTGGATAAAAAGGCGTGCTCCAGGATTTAAATCCAGTCGAACTGAATCCAAAACCATTAAGTTTTAAAATATATAATATATCGGAAATATATTCTCTTTCATACTATTTATGGTACTAGGGGTGGTAGCATCTTACGCGAATCGCGTGTTGCGGCTTGCATCCCATAAAATCGCTATTAACTTGCTTGTTTCCGCAAATGGTGTTGGATATGTTTTATGGCGGCGATGCTCGTGGCGTGGCGCTCGTGGTAATGACTCCCCGGAATGCCGGGAGTCAGCTGCTTCTAACGGTCATGCTTCTGTATTTCTATATGGTAATCGTAGTCCACCTGATGCTATATCATTTAAGTATATACTTGTTTAGAGACAGTCATATATGGACACTGTTACATGACGTTTTCCAATTTAGTCCTCAGTGTTTTAAATGTACCTCTGATTAATTGAAGATATTCTAATTAAAATCTAATGTGTAAAGGCTAAAAACTAAAAAATTAAGTTATGAAGAAAAGTCTATACAGATATCTGGTCTGGAAGATAAATCTAAAGACAGGAATTTGCAGTAATTAAAAGACAAATGTGTAATAACGCGATTATTGCTTCAATTAAATAAGAATTTCTAATCAATTACAAAATTGTTATAAACAATTTACAATCATTTATGACGGAACTTATATTGTTTTATTGTTTTTTTAAGAACATAAGTTATTTTTATTAACAAATATTCATTTCATAATAATTTCTATATTTCTCGTAAACAATTTATAAAACATTAGTCGATCTAAGCTAAAGTATAATTTTAATTTTGTTTAATAAAAATGCCTAGGAATATATGTCTAACGAAATTATAAATTCGTATCTACATACGCCTACGCACTAAAAATGTGTTTTGAAAAGACCGCATAAAGTGCGTTTACATAACATCAGTACTCGTTCGAATTACTAAACACAACAATTCATGTGGGTGTTTGTGGAACTCATACATACAGTCGCTTCATCGGAACCATACGAGATCATGAAACAATCGATTGTAGTACAGATGCCGCAAGGTACATAGATAAGAATTTGTTTTGTGTATGAAGAGAGTGATGAATATAGAAGAAACACCTCAAATCTGTAAGGATAGAGATAATTTGTATATCTATTTTATGTATTTATTTGCTGTATGTATTTGTTATTATATGAAATATGTTAGCCATAACTTCCTTCCTGCTAAAAGCTTATTGGGTAACTACGCTCGTACTGACTTGCTTAATAAATTTATTCATAGTAATGTTTTCTTAAATCATACTTGGAACATCATTGTATTTTTAAACTATGATTCTTCGTTATAAATTATGTAGTTAGCGTTTCTTACGTTTTAATTAATGTATGTATTTGTAGGACAAAAATATCAATCATTTTATTTATTACATTATCACGCAGGTTCTTTGTGGGATAGGCAGAGAGCGTTGAGTGCCAAATATCGTTACAGACCTGACGTGTTCTACATTTGTTTTAGATTTTTCATCATTAGTATTTCTAGAAATCTAATTTAAGTTCAATGTAAAGTAAAATTAAATTCCATCGTCATTTTTGTTTCTATTATCGTTACCTAACCTTGTAATACCTTATATGTATTTTACAGTTAGTGTGACTATTATGTATAAGTTATAAATTTGTTAGATCTTTTATCTAGGTCGTGAAACCTTGAAAAATATAATTGTGAACGTTTAGAGAACTATTTTGAATTTGCACCTACTAAAGAAATCAATCAACATTTAAAAGCAAATATTAAATCATACATTAATAAAGATAGTATCTAACCTGGAACCTACTATTGGTAGATTAGCATTTGAATAAATGCGAATTAAAATTAATTTAAAAAAAGTAACTATTTCCAAAGTAAAATTCCTCAAGCAATGCATTTTTATTTAAATATTTTCATTGGTACATTGGAAATAATTTATATTAAATACTTAATTACGTGTACTGTTCTAAATTAGTCACTCAAATACTAAATCGTACCTCTGCGTACACTGATGTTAATGGCATCATCTACTTCGGAATGTAAAAAGCAGTACAGGAGAACAAGAAATCTGATACTCAGGCTCACCCGTCATCAATTGCGAACCCAGACAGTAATTCTATCTTTAATTTGTACCAGACGTTACTGATCCTATAATTGAATTTTAAAATCATAAAAAATATTCGAGAGTAAAATGTAAACAAAGCATAAATTACCCAAATTTTGTTTTTTTTTTTCATATACCTAATGGTTTTGAGTTATAACGATAAAAAAATTTAAAACCTATATCAATAAATAGAAAATATTGATGTTCTTCTTATGTATTAAATAAAACTTAAACTATTAAAAAGCTTCTTTTATTATTAATATTATGTTCTGTCTTCGCGCTCTAAGTTTTCTGGAATATTTTAAAGAACTATATCGGCATATTAAAATGATTTTATAATTATTACTCTATCGTCAGGCCAGGGCCATCACAGACACGGCGTGTTTGTTTCCCTTCATTGTATTATTTTTTTATAAATGTGTTCCAGACGGCAAGCATTAGGTACGAATCACATTATTTATGGATGGAGTGGAAATTGGAAAAAAAATGTTGATCCACTCGCGCTATGGTCAAACACGATAAATATTTAAAGAAGTGCCGTATACATGAATCGAGTTGACCCGACTGCTAAGCGCATTCAAACTTTGGGGTACATACATGAATACTGTATAACCCGCAGGAGTTAACTAGACACCTCGCTGTGATGACGTAGTACATAATAAATAAAGTGAGGTATTAGCTTCATAATAATTGTGTCATATTTTCAGTCTTATTAAAGTATCAAAATAGGCTTAGAGTACGAGGGGATAGGTGGAATCGGACGGCGGGATGAGAAGCGTATTTTTCTCAAGTGTCAGCCTAATTTTTGCGTTTGTACTAAACCAGTCCTGGTATTGTTGAAATGAATAAATAACCTGGGAACCCTTGCATGTGACCTTATTCCAAGGACGACAGCTAAACAATCAAGTCATACTTTAACTGCCAAAAATGTCTTCGAGTGAACATTTTTCAACTGCATAACAATAGAATGTGCACACCTATTGTTGGAAGCGAAAATATAAATCTTTTGAAATTTGCTGTATTGCTTGTCGATGCAGAAAACCTGGTCACCATACAGTTCTCCCTAATGTTTTCTAAGACTTCTGAATTCTACTTATCCACATTGATGCAGTGTGTCAATCCGTGGCAGTCCGAGGTTTTAACCTTTCTAACTTTGAAACTAGACACGTGTTGAACAGTACAATAATATAAGGGTTAATGATGATGGCGGTGATCGTAATGATAGTGGTGATGATGATAATGATAATACATTGCGTTAACGCTAAATATATGAAGTAATAAATTATATTTACAATTAAATAGTGGCTTGTGGATTGCATTGCCTAGTAAATCGAAAGTGTAGCCTCATGTATGTATTGTAATATGTTTATGTGCTGTTGCTATTTAAATATTCAAACAGCGTCAATGACTCGTAGGTAAGTTGAAAACTCATTTCGTTTGAAACAATAGACGAAATTACTTAAAACATTCCAACTTATTACGGTCATTGGTGGTAATTTTGAAAATTTGTGTCATAGGTTTCAAGAAATGAGTAACGGTATTTAAAGGCAAAGTGCTGATGACTCTCAGATAAGCGAAAGATAGTTTTTGAAAAATGGAGATATGCGAAACAAAAGCATTAAAGTCATGCAAAAGTAATGTTTTATGCACATATCGTGGTCACGTATGCTTGGTTTCTGAGGCCGTCCATATTTGTGCAAACAGTCGGCGTATAGATAGCAAGGTTTGTGACTAACAGTGATATTATCTATGAAGCGAGCGGAGTCGTCGTTCGACTACCTGGCTCCGTCACGCAGACGCCTGATTTTGAATTCCGAACAAAAAACCGTTTCCTTTACATTCTATTTACTAGACCTCCGACACTGAGGTCCCTTTGTGCGCGCCCTTCCGTCCAACGTGACCCTTTTTTGTCCGCATACTTCTTTACAATCTTATTAAAGGTCGCGCGGTTAACTTATTATGGGTTCAAGTTCAGTTTTGTACAATGCACATTATATTATTATAATATTAATAGAAAAAACTACAGTAATTCTAACAATTTCAATTTGGCTAATAAAGAGCCAGACGCGGTCGCGAATGACGTGGTACATCGTAATTTACTCGGTACATATATAATTCGTTGTCGTCCGTGGCTATTTGATTTGCATATGTGATGTCACTATTACTTATACAGTTCGACTGCTAAGCTCATGTGATTCAAAAATTTCTAGTGAAAAATGCAAAATTGACATTCATATGTATGTCCTTACCTTCATAGGCGAGATATTGTCATTCCGGACCAAATATATGAATCACTGCACCCACTTAAAAGTTAGTGTGAAATCCTTGATTCTTCTTAAAATAATTGGCTTATTTTCAAGTCCAGTTATTTCTATTATTAGATATTATGTCAGGTTTAGATTTACGTAGATTGTTCGAGACAAAAATATTGACGTGAGTTATGTACTGTTTATTACATTTGATATGATTTTCAAGTTCACGGATTTCAAGAGATATGGCGCCTCTAAATATTTCAATGAGTGGTTCGAGGAAGTGTCCAACACTTCAAGAACTGTTCAATAGTTGCATATATGACGCCGTTTAAATTGCCACAATGACATGTAGTTTGTTAAGATAACAATGTATTCAAGAATTCATTTCATTTCATCGTTGACATACCAATCTAATATTGCTTGATCGTTTAAAATATGTGCAATTTTAATAATTTCATTCCTAAAATATCTACCCTCTATTAAATCAACAATACTTAACACTATGTTTACCTTGGTCGTTCAAACATCACTATCATTATTATCATCAATGATATTCGTTCGATGGTAAATCTAATATGTTTACACATTTACAGGACCTTGGTGATAAGTAGAGATCAAATATTGGGTTTTGCATTTTATCGGACGCGTGTACTTAATTTGTAGGGACATATTTTGACCTTCACAGGCTTCAAGCTTATGAGTGAAGGGTTTATGTACTTCCTACTTTCGTCATTATTTTTTTAATAGTTTGTGTAATGGAGATCTATGTTCCTATATAAGAATTGTACTTGTACCATTTTTATTCAGTTATATTGTACTTATATTGAGTACTTAATACAAAATACTTTTTCATTCAACATCATTATCATCGTGAACGTTTTTATTAATCCACCAATGGACCCATCATAATACAGTCCTTAGAGAACTTTATGGAAAACTAAGATTATGCAAATGCTGCTCGATGTTTTCCTCCATTGTTATAGCAAGTTACATCTTATATTAAGACGCATATTATTTGGTAAAGAAGTACAAGCTGGGATTAGAAGTCAGATTCTTAGAAACTTCAAATAGAATGCAGTAGAATATTAGAACTTTGTTTTAAGTAAGTAAATGCTGTGCCAGATCGTCCCCATTTTTTACTTATTAAATGATTACAAAAATTTAATAAAAGGTTTGGAATTATTAGATTACAGAAACATGCTTTTTTGTTATGTTTAGTTCGTGTTTACGTGCATGTGTGTTGTATGAGCGTGTTTTTAGGTCTAAGTAATTTACGTATAATGGTAATCATATTAGAAGTGTCTAGATGTTTCGTTGGTAATATACACGATTCCCACGATAGCGGAGTTGCGTGCGATCTTATAAATGTTGGCCAGATGAGATTACTCGAGCTTGCAAGCAATTTACGGACCAATGCGTAACTACAGACAACCGCAAATGTTTCTAATTTTTCATCAATGCACTCGCTTGTATTGCAGGGAAATTGCAAACGCGATTAGGTGAGCTTCTACATAAGTGCGACGTAAGTAACGTGAACTAGTTCAGACGTTACATTCAATAAACGTCGTGACATAAGAACAATTGCAGTTTATCTCGAGGTTCTCGCCTATAGTTCATATTGCCGTAAATAGGTCACAATACTCGCTAATGGTTACACTTAACGGTCTTTATTGTTGAATATGCATATTTAAATTCTATCTATTAATCTTGCTAAATGAGACGAATTTTTCAAACGTTTTAAATATGGCTTTCCAATCGTGACATGTTATTTATTTTTGTGTCAAGCTTTTTTTATCCTTGTTGATGGTTTTACTAGGTTTTGTAGTAAAATTTTATTTTTAACTCTAACAAGGCATTGCTTAATTTATATTGTTAGATTCATCATTCTCAATATTATCTTCCCCTTTTAAGGTTCCACTATTAGACATGGGTCTTCTTTCAAAATGTTGAAGCCTTAGACTACCATATGTTCAAGGGCGGGCGGGTCTTTGGATTTTACACATCTTAGAAAATTATCATCAGTATGACAAATATATTTGTATGACGTATTTTTTTCCATTATCATTCAGCACGTTGCTATATTCATTTGTAGTCAGCAGTCATCTTAATTGCACATAACTAAATAAGAATATTCTATTACTAGATCTGATTATAAACCTCGATGAGTTAGCATGTGTTCAGTATTAGTGTCGTTTAAGGGTTAAATTTTATTTCCCTCCTCATATGTAGTTGGAGGTTAGAAATTTTGGTAATCATATGTTGAATTAATGGATTATGAACGCAATATTTTACACGTGTATCTAACAAAAACGGTGTATTATATATGCTTGTTTCCTGTAAAACAATGCAGAAATATTAACGCTTTCTTCTGCTTTGGTAGAGTTTCAATTGTTTCGCCATTATTTACTTTGCTTATCTAATCAATAATTTGATCTAGATTCCTTGACGGTTTTAATATATGGATATAATTAGATATCATGTAATTGTTTTATCACTATCTCCTGGAAATTATTTCATTGTTAAATTCTCATCCATTATATTACTATTACTGTGATCAGTTCGTGTGAGCTGTTTGCAAACACCGCCTCTTCCGTGGTTCATACATCACCGTCGCTTTCTCCCATCGCCTACTCCTCGGTTATTTGTCATTGACCATTGTCTGAACCAATTGTTTATCTGATTTCTTGTCATTGTTCAAACGTAATTCTAAAGTCTGCGACATTATTTACATCGACCTGATCCGGGAAGTAGTAGGAATATTTTCATTCTCTCTTTTAACATCGCCTATTGTTTTTACATACATATGTTATGTCCTAGCTTTCTTGGAAATATTTCCAAATTGAAATTGTTATAATTTTTATCAGTGTACTTAAAGTACTGTGTAGGTATTCATTCAAACGGATATTTTATTATCGCAATAGTAAATGTGTACATTTTAACTGACCGCAAGTTATTTTTAGAAAGACTACGTAGAAAGTTTACTTCGACCTGGAAATTCAATACAGTCTGGGGCCTATCTTATACCATGCAAATGAGTGGTCGGCGACTCAGTTGTCATCTAGAGCTGCGGATATAATATTTTGATATCATTATACCACGCTATCTTCGATACGGGGTAGGCAGAGAGCATCGAGTTCCAGTTAACTCTATCCTTTTATATTCGATGCGATTAATACCTTTATAAATGTTTTTATACAGGCACTCTGGCTTTACCTCCGCCAAAACTTTGCAAAGACCTGTTTAAGATTTTCAAATGTTGCTCTTATTGTTTTCCATAATAGTAATTTTTATGTCATTACAATATGGTTTGAGGAGTCCATTGCTTTGGTTTTGCTTGAGTTTTGCTATCAAGATTCAAATCTTTATGTTTTATTATTGTTAAATGGACATTATTATATCCCGAGATAATGATCATAATTATCTGCCCTTTTTATTGTTTCACTGTCAAACATGGGTCTTCACTTTGAATTAGGGTAAAACTATAGTCAATATAAAATGAAATTTAATCTTCTTTTTCGCGCATGGAATCACTTATTTGACGAATATATTATCATGTTCTACTATTACCTTGACATGCACTATACTATTACGACTTGACGTATACGTACACACTATCCTTGATCTGTTTCTATCGATTCTGGTCTCATTATGATTCCTTTATCATAAATACGTTAGATTTATTGTATATTACACTCGGCTTGTTAATCATCGTGTACCTTTTAAGATGCCTTCGAGCTGACACTTACTGCTCAACCTTGCATTGTGATACGAACGTCTCAATTTAAAAGTAAAATCTACCGTCGCAAATAATTATGTTTCTCTTTACAGTTGTTGTTGGATGTAAAACGTAAAAGGCTATATCTATCTGGGTAATGAGGGCACAGGTGTTTTGCTCTTCAAAGATATATTCATGTTCGCATCATCTTAAAGCGTATCTCTTGTTGAATTCAGCGTCCGAAAATGGCAATAAGAGCCCGTTGCACGTCAAATCCGTTTTTGGTTTATATCCCGTACGGTATTTGCAGCGGTTTGTGTTCACCGTTAATTTAACTGCCGTGTAGTCAGATGTACGCGCTTTTAAAACTCCGTGACGTTTTCATTTAATTCGGCCGATATAAAATTGTATACAATATTATCATTGCTGTTTTTAATGCATTAAAATTTTCTGGTGAAATTTCATCATTTGCGCGTTTTTCGAAGTATAATATGTGGAGCTTATAAATATTACCTTCTCTTTGTACATATATTATATGCAATTAAA
>DWFV01000769.1:0-12852 GCA_018246775.1 Parelbella machaon machaon
TGTAGTAGAAATAGCCCCCATTGAGTGTTAATAAACTGAGGGTCACTAAACGTCACCTTCGATTCTTAAACCATGTGATATTTTAGTTTGACATATTCCGCATGATAATTTTTCTCGTATTCAGTTTTGAAGGAGTTTTGTTTCGATTTTGTTTCATTAAGGATATTGTTAAGAGAAATGTAAACCGCGTTTTTGGTTTGACTGTAAGTTGATAAAGAATGAACAAGTCTTGATTGTAGGATTGGACAGATCCGTTGGACCGACGACCTTAAAAAAGGCAGGTGGTAGCGACTGGATGAGATATGCGGAGGATCGAGAGTTGTGGCATACCTAGGGAAAGCCTATGCCCACCAGTGGAACGGTAAAAGATGATGTGATGATGATAATTATATGATAGTTTTAGAGTAAATATATGAAAATAATAAGAAAGAATGTATTATATTGTAGTAACTGAGTAAGTTATACAGCAGTAAGTAACACTAATATATGTATGTAGTAATAAGATTTATATTTTTAGAACAAAAAAAAAAATGGCATTACATTGCATCTTTTCTATAAGAATAATCTATCGCAATAACTGTATTATAGGCAAAACACAGTATAATTTTTTCATACATACATATATGTGTTCTTTTCTGCGGTACAGTTCCATAAGATATAAATTATAATCAGAAAAACTTCGTTGGTTTTGCAACAGTTTTAATAGGATTCTTAATTTGAAAGAAGTAACGAAGTAAATCACATTAGCTCATAATGTTTTGTTCCAGTATAAAAAATATTTTTTCTTTTCATAACGGCAAAAAATTACGTAATTACGAAGTTTTTTTTCTTATTATTTACTACCTTCAATGTGAGTTCTTTAGAAATAAATGTCTTTTAACTTGATTCTTGATAATGTTCAACAAAGTTTTACGCTACATTATATAATTATATTCGTATTAAACTTTTTTAATACGATTTTTAATTACACGGCTACTCAAAATATTACAAAAAATTTAAAAATAACAATGACATAAGTCAAAATTGGTAATTGCCAATATATCTTGGAATTGAAATAAAGAAAAAAACTGCTCATTTTTATAGTTTAATGAAAACAAATATGTAATGACTATATATATTTTCTATAATTATTATAATTCAATAGTTATAGTTATATTATATTTATTCATCATTGATTAAGAGACGGAAACTTAACGTCAGTCTGACAGATTTCTTTTGTTGTTGTTTAACGGTATGAACGTGTTTCGTGTCATAAGGTTCTTATTTTTCCTCGTTACGTACGCTCGAGCTATTACTTTTAATATTGTGTTAACCGTAGAACGCTACAGGCGATTTGCATTGTGTGTGAGCTTCCACTTTGCGGCCGTTTTGCCGAGAGTTGCTCGTTTTTGTTCCGCCTGTAATCATAGCTAAGGACTATTACATATCGGCCGGTTACATTACATTCCGCTATTTTAACGTTTTAGAAGTGACTTAGATGTGTTTATATAGATATTTGTAACGTATATAATATATTGTCAGTTACGTTTAAAGGCTGTTTAGGTTTGTGATTTTATCTATAAGGATATTTTTTTGTGCATAATAAAAAAAAATGAACTTTGCTTTTGGTGTTGCCACTATCAGCCGAATTTTTTTTCAGTGACGTATTTCAACTATTAAATTTTTTTATCGAATGTTAAACTGAAATTATAGTCAATTTCAAATAAAATTCTATTTCATAGTAATACTAAAATTTAAAACGTGAAAATATAATCAGTAAATATATTTGTTGTTAACTCTAAATTTGTAATAATTTGCTTTTAAATAAAAAAAAAAATTAATAGCGCGGCAAAATATTTACCACAAAGAATAATGCGGTATACTTTATAGTGCTCACGGCTTTACAATTCCCTAACAATCGATATCAAGACTAGAGCATGCAGTGTACAGATATTTGTTTTTAACCGTCAGTTAGTCCATGTTAAATAGCCCGGAACAGCAAATTACAGGGCCTTTACCAAAAAAACCATAACACATTCTTAAAGATTGCCTGACGCGCATACAATGTGAACTAACACTATGGAATACTGATTATATAGAGTTGGGGTACTATTTGAAATTTATTTATTTTGTGAACGTAATGTATCATTACGCTTGTAATTCCCGAAGGGGTAGACAGAGGAAAGTAGTACCGCCCCACGATACACCAGTTATGTTTACGTCCCACAATGGTGGTGAGTCTAGGGGCAGTTTTGTCTATGCTTTTGTGCTTTTGTTTTGTATTGTATATTAGTTTAGTTATTAATATATTTATTTCCACATCTTATCAACGACATATACATGATCTATTGACTATTCATCTTCAGTATTTCATAGGGATGTCTATATTTTAATACGAATCAATAATGATGTCACATATTTTTAATTAAAGAGTAGCAAACGGGCAGCAGTGACATATGGCCGGTATATGCCTCTTGACCTCTGTAATTGACCTCGAATAGGACTTTTGTCATTTGCTTTGCGGTACACACAGGGGCTGCGGCGGTACTTTCCTGAGCGAATAGGTACAACGCCAACGGTCAATCATTAGATGGATGACCGTCAATTACCTTAGCAAATTTGTTTCGGTTATTATCATTGGACTGTTATAACATTGGGGCAGCAAGTCCTAATTACTACTACTCCTTAGCTTTCTTTACAACTTCAGTCCTATTAATGAATCTCCATACAATTTTAGAGATTTCAGTCTGGTTTAAATATCTAATACTAGTCTTTAAATCAATTTTATTATTTGTAGTTTTTAAACGTATTGCATGTTTTAGATGGGTACATAATTTGTAATTATATTTAAAATACGATCTAAAAATGTGTGAACACAGTTTATACTCGTAAATACAAATTGCCATCTGAGACATATTAAAAAAACAGAATGATGTCTTAACATCTATAGACCAAAATATATTTGCACAGAACTGTCTGATGGACAGAATAATGTACGGTGTAGAAAAACTGCGTACGATTCCAGGCGTGTAAACGCAGAATAATTCATGATATAAATCTCAGATTTCATTTATGATTCCAATTTCCCAACTGTGCGTATACTGCGTGTAATTTCCACTGGAGTTATGAAAGATTTATTTGAAGTGTAGGTTATATGTATTATGTTTGTGTAATGGATACATTTATAATGTTAGTATTAGAAAAATATTATAGAAAGATCTTTTTAGTGGTTAGAGTACTGAATTTGTTAACAATGCCGTTTCATAAAAAATGACGATTAAAAAAATAGCTTATTTTACAAATGAACGGTATAATTTTGATATCATTGACCCTAACACGATTATATATAAATATATTACAAACGTGAACCATAGACGAGTATATCTGTGAGTGTACGCAAAAACTGTTCCGCTGGCGTAATAATGTTAAAACGGCGTACGTTAGCGCATAATCTTTAACCTCTCGTCGGTTCCCACAGCTGACAGCGGCCGGGCAGGAATGTTGGCTCTACGGGAATCCTTTTCCAAATAATTAATGCGATAAAATAGTGCGCGGCGCGGGCGCGGGCCGGCGCGTGACGAGCGCGCGCGCACGGTCACGACGCATGCGCGGCGCAAAACAACCAGAGAGGCCGCACGCGCGACCTCCGCTCTACCACCGCGCGCCGCCTCCCGATGGCCGCTTGCTCTCGAGACGAGTACATTACTACTTCAATTCTACACATAGAAATTTATCAGTAATGGCTTTAGCTTTCAGTTGTAAAGCTCTGTGTGCTCTGATTTTAAAAAGAGAATATGTTAATGAGGTTGTTTTAGTACGGATCTGTTCTATTTCCTGTCTGTGTCAGAGTTGTTTTTTAAATTCGACTGAAATTTTGGTTGCTTGAGATTTGTGTTTGGAAAAAAAATATTCACATAAAAGTCATATATAAAGGTTGGAATCTACTCAAATCGTCTTTCCAACTTTTTCGGTGTTGTTTCATGCGTTGCTTAAATTACAATAAAATGGTCTTGTATGTATTTTTATATGCAGAATTTAAAAAGGCTCTTGACTGCTAAGACATAATTGGAATTTTGTTTTTACTTTTATTTCGGTTCCATATGATATTGTAATTTTATTTCAGAAGTTCCATATTATAGTTGTAAGAAAGACGCTATGTTTATGATAAAAATCACATTCTAATTGTATTACTTTAAAGGTTACAGTAATTACTGAAATTAAATATAAAGGCGTATGAAATGTAGATAAAACTGCTCATTTAACTTTAAGCATTTTGAAAGGCCTTCCGGTTATAGAATTTGACTTCCCTAGATAATTAAATTGCTTCATACAATTCTTGTGATTCGTTCATGCCGGTTTACCATTTAATTTTAATTCCCATTATGTATGATATAGAAATTCGTTCTTTTCCCTTGTTATTCTATTAAATTATTCGATCCAATTTGTCGTTCATGATATTTTATTATTTGTTTACTCTATGACATAAAAAAAATAAAAGTGACAATTTAGTGACGTTTACAATTCATTCATTTGACATATAGAATTTTTAATTGTATAATTTTAAACACTCGTTTTTTAAAATCAACCAGCATGCCTATTTCTTAATTTTGTTCAATCAAGATCATATTTCGGTTTGTAATTCTGTTCCTTCTTAAGTCTCTGTTGTATTGTGGCTTAAGATATTTAAACTTGCATGTAAAAGATCTATATGAAAATTATCAGGAATATCACGGTAAATGTTTTATTAAAACAACATCTGTGTACTTCCTCAAAGGGGTTAGCAGAGGAGTGTAGTATTCCAACTTTTCACCAGTTATGTTATATATTGTTTTTAATTGTTTTATTATGCGGTAAAATATATAGAGTAGCAGTCAATGTAGTTGAAACAGAGTTAAAGTCGTGTAAATAGAGCGCGCTATTTGGACTCGTGCGTCCCTGCATCCAGCGCTTCTATTTTATTGAATCAGGACGCTGGCCCGGCGTGTCCTATACGTGCGGGCCGCTTGTGATTCATGCTATGCAGAGATATTCCAGATTTGAGCTAAAATGAAAACCTCTGCGTTACGTAACGTGATCGGGTTTGATGTTGCCATTTAAATACTTTTCATTACGGGTTTGAAAAGTATTTCAATGTCAACATCAAAACCGATCATGTTACTTTAAACCATTTAAATACTACTCATTACGGGTTTGAAAAGTATTTCAATGGCAACATCAAAACCAATCATGTCACGTAGACATGAGCGAGAGAGAGAGAGAGAGAGAGAGAGAGAGAGAGAGATTGAAATACGTTTATACTATAACCAATTATATTGACTAATGATAGATGTTGAAAATTACTCGATTTATGTTTTCATTTGTACAGCTTTAAATTCTCGTATCGTCAGCAATCTTTTCAGACCTTTTTCTTTTGGTTAGAATTCTTATGCCTTATATAGATGGACCGATTACTGAATTGTTACTTCTCTAACATAAAAACTCTATGCTCTATCTGTAATATTGTCATAAAATTTGCACAGCTACTATCAGTGTAAGATGCTAATAGCAGAAAACATAATATAATAGAGGCAGGTGTGACAGTCTCTGGAGATGTGAAACGGTCTTAGGTCGTCAGCTGCACTGTCTATCTTCCTGTGAGAAGCCTTAAGTGATTGTTCGATCGTTGTGTGTTCTTCTATTCCAAAATCTACAGTGAAATATTTCATTACCAACTTTTTTGCGTAAAATATTTATGATTTTTTTCGTAATATTAACTTAATGTTGCAATATTTAATAATTACTGTGGACTACAGATGGAAGTTAAGATAAGTATGACGAAACGTTGGACTGTACTACACTCCTCTGCCCTACCCCTACGGCTATTACAGGCCTGATGTTACGTTGTATAGACTTACCGATTTTTATTCAGCTGGTTATAAGTGAAGCGAAGCACACGTGGTGTTAGCAGTTGGTGTCGACAGATAGTCACTGCGTTGCTATTCGGCCGTCAATCGATGTCTGAAGAAGCCTTAACTGATTATTGTGCGTGCGTCCACTTTAATGATCCCGCCCTTATTTCTAAGAAGTGCACGTGACTTGAACACTCCGCGTGGTTTTAAAAGCCTGATATTTTGTTGCGTGTATTAAAAATGTACCTACTACTTTAAACAATATAAATAATAATATATTTTAAAATGTATTGCTAGTGCTATGTTTAACTAGTATTAAATTTGTTCTATGTGTAAATTGGTAAATAAACAAACAATAAAATTACCAAGATAAATTTCATTAGACCAGGTCTAAAATATTTGTTTGTTTTTTTTTCGTTATACTGATGTAATTTTAAAAACGAAGTGCTTACAAACGCTCTGCACATGGTCGTGCCACCTTGTAAGCATCGGAAGATATGGGTGGCAATACGCATTGACGCTCTGCCACCCTTAACGCAGCCCTTTTGTGACTGTAATACATAAAAAGCGTACTATCTTCTTTAAGGTTGTTTATAGACCAATGAACGGTTGCGTTGACCGCTTAATATCGGGTTGCAACTATATATGTGTTTATTACTTCCATAACAAAAACTAGATTATTATCAGTAGATAGATTATTGTGCCAATTCCAGGTAGTCGCATTGGTGTTGCTAGTTAAATATTTAGAATTCCCTTTTTAACTGGTTTGATGTCCGCTAGTAATTGATCGTTATAAATGAATTGTACATAGTTTTGTTAAAAAATTGGAGATATAGTTTAATAATGCTGAGTAATTGGTTTCTTATCTAATACATACCTATAGATGTGATGCAAACTATTTAAATTTCAAAATCTCATTACGAAACATGTATATATGTACAAGTACATGTAAATGTAAGTCTTAAGTTATGCTATTCATAACTTTTTATCATGAACGCAATTGAACTAAATTGAACCGAACGCTGTATTGGCGCGAAGCTAGAATTCAAATATCGAAACGGCCGACAATGACGAATTGACCGTTGAAATGGTCGAAAAGCGTAATCGAGTAGCACACGGCTGACAGGTGACAATACATTTCAATTCACATGTCGCCCCGCGGCTACCGCGCAGATAGGATTTTTAGTAACGGGTTATTTCTTTAATTTGACGACACGCCATCGCTTACAGACATGCAATTACTCGCGTATCGAAATATTCCTGCCATACAATGTACACAAACCTCATATTACCAGCGTTTATAAAGACCAAATTAGTCACAATTAATTATGCTAAGAGCATTCACTTCGTTATCGCCTCGCCATCGACGTATTGCAGAATCAGTAATATCTGTAAACACGGCTTTCTGTTTGCGAATTGAAAAGCTTTACTTACGGCCCGTCACACACTCTCGTATTAATTACGGAACAAATTACATGTTCTTTATCACCGACTTTTTTTTTAATAACAGGCATTGTTGTTCATTCGTGCCAAGAAACGATTCTTTTCGGCCAGTGACTGATTTAATTCGATTTGTGCACGACTTGCCGCGACTGATGTACGATGTCTTCATCATTCGCCATAACGACTTAATTTTTGAAGTATTTTCTTCTAAATATAAATTACCATGATTGTCGTAAGTTTGAATCTACTACTAAATGCGCTTATATAGGTCTAATGACATCCGACGTAACGAAAAATTGTTTAATTTGATTCTTTTTGTCCAATAAAGACATAATCGTGTCGGTGCGATGAAGATAACACTAGCGACTAATAAAAAATTAATTGACATAATTTTGACGTGCTTTTTATAGGTAGTTTAAAGATAGAATATTCGTGTATTTTTTAAGCATAGGTATAACTGTATAAGTGAAACAAGTAATTGAAAGTTTCACAAGTAAAACTATTATACAAGACTGTTTATAGTAAAAAAATATATAAAGAGATTATTGTATAACTCTATAGAGTGACCATCTAATTGGATAGTATTGATGAAAGAAAGCAAAGTAAACATTCGCAGATGTAATATTGAAATCAATTCTGCTTGACCTTATATTTAGATTTGCTAACCGCAGTTACGTATTTTAAGTGTCAGTGAGGTACAAAAATAAAAATAAAGAGGATAGACTAGAAAACTAATGCGTACGCGCGGCGTGGCTTTAGTTTGACCAGACGCACCTGCATCTAGATTAGTGTCGCACTTAGCTTCTGAGGCCTGCCCTAATGACTCAACGTAATTGTCAGATATTAATTATTCAACAATTACCATATAATATCGCGAAAGGGCAGAACTGCGTCTGTACCTTAGAGGTATGATGGCTAATATATTGCAAGGTCTTATTTATTTAGTGAGCTGACGATCACCTCTATAAGGTGCGCGCTCTGAATCTGAACGTTATAAAATTCCACGCATGCTAGAGCATTTTAGAAGTTGGATAATTATGTTTGATTTAATATAAAGAAACTATAAACAATTGAGAATTAGACGAGAAGCAATTTCATGGATGTGAATAACACTGGAAATTCATTATGATAAACATTTATCAATCTCGTTAGTATATACAAAGTCACATGCATTAACTAGTTAAACAATATGCGTGCTCAACCAGAAGGCTTACATGTAAGTGATTGCAATCACATTGCTATGTCATTTTTGTAGAAATATTTTCCCATAGATCCAACGATATGATCAGTTTGGACGTTGTTATATCCACTCCTTAACATTCGTTGGCGAGAGCGATGTCTATCATATGATAGATGAGTGCAGTACGTTTATGAATTAGTTGGTTGCTTGTTATCAAAGTGTCGATAAATTGGCAATGTTTTTTTTGTATATATAATGACAATATGGAAGGTAGGTTTGTCCGCACGTGTATAGCGTCATGCGACAATTTTAGATACCAAAACAAAGAAAAAGAGTATGGAGGTAGTTATGAATGTAGAAAAACCACGTCATAGTTTGGTGCTCGCAGCGTATCCCGTAATGGACCTGTCGTGACTATATGTTAAACATCATTAACATCTTCGTATTTTGAGAAATAATCATGAAAACATCAAATAAATATTGCACGGATTTTTGTGTTTTGTTTTTTACGTTCATTTAAATCTACCATTTATTTACATCAGAAATATATAATAAGAAAGCAGATAAATCCACCCAAAAAGTTAGGAAAGAAAATGTTGGGTAACTACATATACCTACATATATAGCTTTTGAACAATATTGGAGTTATAATCATCAGTTACTTAGAATTCTCTTCTTATACGTTGACATGTTATGTTATGAATATTACCACGATAATACATTCCATGTGCCAAATAATAAAGTCTAGCTCACCAAGAGATAAGCTTCGTGTGCCACTTCGTATTGCCACATTGCGTTTGATATGTCTATAGTTACTAGTTTTTATTACCATGCTACTAGACGGCTTAGTAGCTATAAATCTTCGAATACTTTATCGTTCAAACGGCGACTAGATGGATTGTAATTGCCGTAAACTAAAGGTTATCAGTTATAACATCAGTAAAGTTCGCTCGCTATAATAGTATTTTACGGGTTTGCGCGGGCGCGTGCCTTACCATCGCGCCGGCCACGCCTAGGGCTTCAGGCCGAGTTTGTTTTAGCTCGGCCGTGGCGTGTTCTTGTTTCGTGCCGTTCTAGAAATGTTAGGAAATTTTAAAATCAATGTAAATGTGCATGTATGAAGAGAGGGATGAATATAGAAGCTTTTCAGATCTGTGAGGATAGAGATGTTTGGCGTTCGATGCTTTCTGCATACCTCCGAAGGGCTTGATATGTGTATGTGATTACCATATACAGATTGTTTCTCTTACTGTCGTAGGTAATTATATACACGTGTTGTCACTTATCTTTTGATCTGGTATGATAATTTCAAGGATTGTTAGTAAAATTTTAAATTAAGTTCATTAGGGCATTATTTGAAAAAAAAAAGGTTAGTAATGGTTTAGTTAATATGTCTGTTATTTTAGCTTTTGTTAATAAGCAATCTAATATTTGGAGCACTTAGAACTGATTTATAAATTAGGACATTCCAAGAGAATGATGTCAAAAAATTGTCATATTAGAATGACAACTTTTGTGCACTACAATTTTATTTTGGTCACACCTTGTTTTTCTCTTATAGTATATACATATAAAATATTGAGTCATAATCTTCACCCGTTTTCCTAAAATTTGCAAATTATAAGAAACAATTTGTTCTTGTAATTTTTTGAATAAATACAATTTCTTTTTGTGATAATGACAGCAATGAGAAAATGATACATATGGTAAAATAATATTGTTATATTATAGTCACGACAGAAACTCACGAGTAGGGAACAGGGCTAAGCGGAAGAGTCGAAGAGGACGGCCAAATGAGAAACAACAGTTTTATGATGACAGTAATCTTAAGAAGTTCTCCACCGAGGTGAGGAACAATCAACATTTTGTCAACTAAGTTATGAGATATTTAAAAAAAATATTTTTATAATATTTTAAAACACATATTATAAACAATAAATACCGTTTATAAAAGCATTGATTAACATTATCTGTTCCCGTAGATCGCTTGACAATGACTAACTTCAGTATGATGTAAAAACAAGTTTCGTCCGACGAATTTAACAACGAGCTCTCAAAAAATATTATCAATGATTTGTTACCGCACCTTAGAACTAAAATGTGACTAGCTAGACTTTTAATATTTATAGAAGATAAGGCTGTTTGAGGTTGAGCTAAAATGTTGCCTGCTCCTGCAATAACGGAACGCCTCTCAAACGCACTATTATCCTGTATCGATTATTATGGACACCGACAGCGAATCGAAAATAACGTCAATTTACAATACTTTTAATTTTATGTTTCTGAGGGTTTTAGTGGAAAAAAAATTAACGGTTATGAAAAAAACGTAACATCACGCCTGATTTCCCCGAAGGGGTAGGCAGAGGAGTGTAGTACACTCCCACAATCCACCAGTTACGTTTAAGTCCCATGGATAAGGTGGTCAGCCTGTTACCATACATCGAGCACAGTTCCTGACTTCGAGTCACTACTAGAGATTCTAAATTAGAAAAATCCAGTAGCGTCGGAGCCGGGATTTGAACCCAGGATCACCCGATCGACAGTCGCGCTTGCAACCACTCGACCAACGAGGCAGTCTAATGGTTATGGTTTATATACAAGTGCTATACATTATCTTGTAAAACCAATAGAGTATTACAACTGAGGTTTAACTTTACGCATATTGGGTATGTTATATCTTACAGCTAGCCGTAACTTGCCACCCGTTAGCGATGGCGGGCTGATGCAAGTATGCAACACAATGTAACTTTGTTCAAAATGTTATATTGTTAAATATGAGTGTTAAAATTAAATATGAGTGTAAAAAAATAAAGTAAAATTAACGGTTACTCACAATGACGGTTCATAAAAGAAATTCCTTTTCAAAATAAAAACTTAATTTAATTTTCGCTTACATCAATTTTCGTTTGTTTTTTTCATTTATCTAAATTAAAATGAATAAAAACTATTCATGTATACATACATAAGTATATACATAAAATGGCAATTTGAGATTTTAAGCGGTGTTCAGTGATAAATATTCGCAAAATTGATAACGATTTTTTTATCCATATAACAATTACAAGAAATAAACACTGTAAGGTGGTAATGCCACAAAAACAAATGAATCAATTAAAAAATCATATGAAAGGAAATGTATATTTTCTGTAAACGCTACTCTAACGATTTTATTTTCTGTTAAAAAATATGAATAAAATCGTGACCAACATATGATTAGCTAGTCCGATTAAAGTACAATTATTATTATATCTTCACGCTAGGTTCTTTATCGGTAGGCAGAGAGCACCGATTACCAAATGTGTCCATCCTTACAGACTTGACGCGCTTCTTATACATTTATCGTTGTTTCATACAATCATGCCGGTTTCGAAGAGTCGTTCTCGACTCGTGGCTTACATATAGTGATAACAAAACTGCACTATTTAAATGTAAAAAGATTAGGGTGCGTTAACAAAGATAACTTAACGTTACCGGCATATTGCAAGCACCCATTCGTACACTATAAAGTAAGGAGCATTTAGTTAATAGCGTTGTATGTATAATAACAAACGCGCGGCGACTAATTGGCGCGAAATGGGGTAACAGCCGGCTAGCTGCGCTCCGCCACGTGCGATTATTAAGAGTAACTCAATATTAAACATAATAATATTCTTGCTGCATTATTTTATTACTATCATATCTCCCGCTAAGGCCCTTAAGGGGTAGGCAGAGAGCATCGAGTGCTTCTATCCTTACAGAACTAAATTAATGTAACGTCATAGTAATCATCATACAAAAATCCGATAGTAGGTATGCCACCCGGGAATTAAATCTAGGACCTCTGGGTCAAAAGTCTCGCTTGCAACCATCTCTCTACTAGGGACTCAGACCTGAATTGACTGTATTTCATCTATTATATTCGTATCCTTTGAATAAATTCTATAAGAACCAAAAATCTTGAAAAAATATTTTTTTAATGGATATTAAATTAATGTGTGCGAGAAGGAAAAAGCCTTGTGCGCGGATCCAACATATTACCGTCTGTAATTGTAAAACAGCACTATTTAGAGTCAGTGTTGCCATATAAAAGAAAATAGTGACAAGGCTTTTGAACTTAGTTTTCTATATCATATACTTTGGGATGATATTAGTAATTAAGTAAGATATTAATAAAAATAGACATCATAATATAGTGTAGAATATGGACTAAGCTCGGTAAAGTACTCAACATCTTAGCGATATTTCGATAAACATCTTACCGTTTTTATCGATACTTACGCCCAGTATTACCACACTAATTTATATGTATGTAGATGTACATTTTTATGATAAGTCGAGTGTTATTTATTTCTCGCTTGAGGCTTGGGAAGCGGTTGTAATGAT
>DWFV01000770.1:0-12849 GCA_018246775.1 Parelbella machaon machaon
CGGCGGCATGGCGGGCAGCGGCGGCTGCGGGGCGCGCGGTGCGGGCGGCGGGTACATGGGCGCGCCGTAGTAGTACCCATCCATGCCCATGCGGTAGAAGTAGGGCGGCGGCGGCACCATGTAGAACGGTAGCGGCGGCCGGCTATAAGGGGGTGGGATATTCCAATTGCCTACCTTGTGGTGGGGTGCTCCGTTCTGGCGGGGCATCTTCTGCGGCGGCCCGGGCTCCGCGACCCCGGGCCGCTTCCTCGACGTCTCCAACACCTCCTTCGGTATCTTGATCTTGAGGCCGGGCGGCTGTGGCGGAGGCGGAGGCGCGGCGAGCCGCTCCTTGGGAATCTTTATTTTCAGTCCGGGACTCGTTGATAACTTTTCTCTCGGAATAGTTATTCGTAACGGTCCGTCAGCAGCTGGTGTTTCCACTGGAGCGGGAGCGGGAGGTGGTTCGTCCTTCTTTCTATCTTTATCCTTTTTATGCTTCTTTCTCTCCTCTTTCGACTTGTCACGATCCTTGTGTTTGTGCTTATCTTTTTTCTTCTTTTCCTTTTTATGTTTGTGATCCGATTCTTCCTCGTTTTTGACTGGTTGTGGGGGTAAAGGTTCTGGCTGAGGTGGGGGTTGTTGGGGTGGTTCTATTGGCGGTTCTTTTTTGACTTCGACGGGAGATTTCTTTTCTGTTGCAACTGTTATAGGCGCTGGTTTTGCTAGGCTTTCCTTAAGTAGGTTTGATACAAGCGTCGGATCAGTCTCAATGCCGTTCATGGCTCTTACCGGTTCCGGCTTTCTTTGTTCTTGTGGTCGAGTTTTGATCGCGTTACCGCGTTGAGAATCTCTTATAACGTTCTCGTATCCTGGCGTTTCATCCAACTTCTTTACAACGGGTATCAATTCTGGTTCCGAGTTGGACTGCGCTCTTTGTCTCTGCTTGGGTTGTTCTTTCGGGGAGGAAAATGGCGATAATATAGTCGGTGGTTGCATTTCTCTGATTGCAGTTGAGGGATCTGGTCTCTTTTTGTGTGGACTGACCGGCCTAGGCTCCTGTGTAGCTTGTACTGGTACCGGTTGAGGAGCGGGAGTAGGTGTCGGCCTTGCTTCCGGCCTAGGTTCAGGTCTCGGTCTTTGAGGAGGTGGTTGCGGCCTCCTCGGAGCCGCAGCAGCGGCTGCTGTCGGAGTCGTTGCATTCTCCGGAGAGAACAATGAGGGAGGCCTTGTTCTTTGTGGTATAACTTCTGGCTGAGGTTGCGGAGGGATAGGTTGCACAGGTGCACTTGGAGGATTTGAACCCGTCGAGGGGCCAGGTACTGGTGGTATTTGAGGTCTATGATGTCTGTGATCGTGGGGAGGTTTGTGGTGAGGTGGCTTTTGATGTGGCCAAGTATGGTGTGGTTTGTGATGGTGTTGACTGGAGGAGGGCCGCTGGTGGTGAGGTAGGGGCGGCTGGACAGGACGATTACTGGGCGGTGGAGCGCCAGGCCTGTTCTGTTGCAACGCGGCCTGTTGTCGTCTCTCCCGCTCCTCTCTCCGCTCCCGCTCTTCTCTTTCTCTTTTCTCCCTGTACAAGTTATAGTCTATTTTCTGCGGCTGCGGCGCGGCGGGCGGCGGCGCGGCCGTGGCGGGTACGTAGCCGCCGGGGACGGGTTGGCGACGTCTTTCACGTTCGTATTCTGTTAATAAAAAAACATTTGAATGAAAGAGTAAATGAATGAAATAGAGGTGCATCATTGTGCACTGGTCATATTTGACTAGAAACGAGATAGTTAACGTTCATTCACGTTTGTTTACATTGGCAGAGGAGTGTAGCACACTCGCATGTTTCACCAGTCACGTTTATGTCCCTCTATAGAATAGGTGGTGAGCCTATTACCATGCACTGCACAGGAAAGCCAGACTCCGAGCCACTAATGGAAATTTCAAGACATAAATACCAATAGCACCCGATCTGAGAAACGACCCCAGGACCTCTCAATCGGTAGTCGCCCTTTTAACCACTCTACCAATGAGGCAGTCATGAAAGTAAACCTATTATTTACATTCATTGTATATACTTCCTTTACTGTTTGTAGTACTTCATTTAGTACTTTATGGTATGTAGTACATTCTTTTTATCATTATCAGCCTAAGTCCTCAGCAGTGTTTGTCCATAATCGCTACACTGGTTGGGGATAGCAAAATACAGCTTTTCGCACCGCCGACGCTGCTGCCCCTCGGTGGCTAGAGTATTCTAAATCCTTTTAATGTGTGCTAAGTCTACACACTATCTTCTTACAAAAGAGAGTTGCATAAAACTCACAACTTATAAAAATATTGAAAACTATAGAACAACAAATGGATGCATCTATTGTTGCACTACAGAAAGTGACCCACAATGAGACGACATTAGCCTCTTTTGAGTTTATTAAACTCGACACATATATCAATCCTTAATGTCTAGCTAGCCCTATGGGCAATAGAACTATCAATACAAATATTCAAAATAAAAACAAATTAATTTGAACTTACCTTTATCAAATGACTTATCGAACTCCTCGCTGGATGGATGCTTCTTATCAAAGGATCCAGGGGCTGAAGACGAGCTCGAGGGGTGAACGCCCGAGTGTGGTGACCCACCACCTGAAACAAAAAACACTTTTAGAAATAATATTCAGTAAAAATCATAGTATCTACATAATAAATTGTTTTTAATATATCAGTATCGTTAATTTTCATTGTTTTATTCAGATAGTGTAGTTAACAGTTACATTTTTCTGGTTGTTCATAATTATTTTCTTTATCGATGCAACCCCATATTTTTTATCCCAACCAGCACAAATTTCATTAATACATATATAGTTTGTCAGCTGTTTGGTTATCATAATACAAGCTCTGCCAGCTTTGAGATCAGATATTGCTGTATATAGAAATGTGCCAATATAGTTTTTGTAGCAATAGTGTTTGACCCCAATCTTACCTGGTGGTAAGCGAGATATAGTACACTTGAAAATTGTATTATTGGAGATGGCTATGGCCAAAACGATGGAGTGACATGGTACTTACTGTTGTTAGACATGGTCATCATTTTCCGCTTGAGCCTCGACGGGCACTTGTCGAAGATGTGCAGGAACTCGGCGGTCAGCTGCTTCAGCAGCTCTGAGGTAACACTACGGTCCACATACGTGAACCACTGGCGGCCCTCGTGGGACTGGGCTATCTACAAGTTTAAGTATAAAAATGTAATACATTGCCAGAATATAGCAAATAGAGAGATGATGAGAGAGATGTTTTAGTAGAATATAGTAAATGAATATAAAACATCAAAGGAATATTCTAAAACGGAAGATTTGATAAATTACCGTAGATTGACGGCTTAGAGACGAAATTTTTGGAACATGATTAATGAGTATAATTTTATTTCAATAAATCTCAAATCACTAAAACACCATTTTCATTGTTATATCCAATTGATGATTCATGCAAGTCTATATAAAATCCAACTTGCCTTTCAGCGGAATGTCGGGAATGTCTCTGCACCAGCCTCCGGTAAGTGTGCCCTTGCCCAGCAAGGGGATTATGGGTAAATACCCTATCGTGAAAGTTCGCACTTGTCACTGTTTAGGGCAGGTTTACATCCAGTAGTGGACTGAGACAGGGTGACGACGTGATGTGACGATAGGGTACGAGTAGTTTTACGTATAAGATGTTTACTTACAGCCCAGTTGCTCCATTTGGACGCTAAATGTATACAGAAGCAAGCGACGACGGTAGGCCTGTACTGCAGACACATGGTCGTCAGGTGCAAACTGTTGGACGCCATGAAGTACGACGTCTGGGCCAGGTCCTTGGACGCTGGAAATGAAAGCATACAATAGATCACTAAAATTCAATGTCCATATGATTAGACGCAGGAAATCAAAGCCCAAATACAGTTGTAAAGAAATGTTAAAAAAAAAATATATAATATGTGCATATTGGTAACTGGATCATGATAAATGTGTTTATTAAAATGAGTATATGAGGCAAAACGGTAAAATGTGGCGTAAAGCTTATTTAATAATTTTGGTTATGTTAAACATTCCTTCATACATTTACTAATAAATTGTAGAACTATATAACCTGAAATATTAAGTTCTTTCTTAAAAGATTTTTTTAAAATTGACAATTAAAGATGCAATACTACCGCCAAATGTAATGGGGTGCGGGAGGGAGGGAATGAGCATGACACACAAACTTATAGTTTATATATATAAACATACCTCATACAGTTGAGATAATTTCATACTTGGCCGTTGATCGTCCAGTTCATATCATATGTACGAACGGTACGTTTTTTTTTTCATAGATAATAATGCGGTTTGGTGGTGTCATTTTAAAATGAAAATGTAAGCATTTGATTGTCATTTGTATGAAAAAATTAAAACCAAAATTGCAACAAGTGTACTTTTGTTTAATGAAATAAAAATATAATATATGTTTTAAGCCCATTATATGGATGGGGTTTGTGTCTTATTAATTCATGTTTATATTGAAATTATATATTTTTTATAAAATATTGTAGATATTACAGGCAATTATAATTGCACTTTTATTGCGTTTTTCCAAGTAGGCAAACTATTTTGTTAATGAAAGGTGGTGTGGTGCAAAGGATTAAAAATTCAAATCAAATAATAACGATCAATAGAAAATAATCTAATTTATTTATATATTTTTCATTTTTACATATCTTTAAATATAGTCAATTTTGTCACTATATGACTTTAATAAATACATAGAACACATTTAAATTCGAATTGTCAATAGCAATGGTTGACTATTTAAAAAAAAAAAAAAAAAAATTAAATTTCAAACATTTACAAATGACAATCAAATGCAACTAAGGCATACAAACATAGTGTTGACTCTAGTAACGTTCATTGATCTACACAATATTATTACTTTTTAAAAACCCAAAACCACCAAGCCGCCAACAAAATGAAAAACGTATCCGCGCGCCCACACACTCTCGCCAAAACGCGTATCGTTCGCGCCTACACGCAAAGTGCGTACGTGCCATACGGACGCGTCTCACCTTTAACAAGGTGGCAGGTCCGTACGACGTGAGTGTGGGGGTGGTCGATCGCTACATCGAAACCTAATGTTTGGAGCAGTACGTTCTCGTTGAATACTAGGTCCTGCGCCTGCAACAAATGGTACCTGGTTTCAATAATAATTAAATATATTTTAATACCTAATCACAAATAAAAAATATTATATATAATTTGCAATATACTAGCCGCCTGGTTCACCATAGCACAGACCATCTAATTTGGAATCCTGATAGCCTTCGGCGAGTTTTCCCAACATGTTATAATTATCTACAAAGCTTATCATAACAACAATAACAGTAATGCTTATAATTAAAAACGTAACGCTACCTACACGCCAAACGCTTAAATATCCTCAAATAACCATTCCAAAAGCGTACCTGCTCTTGGTAGTGCTCGGAGGTGAGCGCGGTGACCCCTTCACCTCTGTGGAGGCAGACGTGGGCCACTTTTATCACATACTCTAATTTGCGGGGCTGCTCTTCTACCTGCAACACACGAAAAAGGTACAGTATTATTAATTTACCTTACGAGCTCATTTGGTGTCTTCTCATCAATTTTATTAATAATGTCACAAAATTAACTGTTAGTAAGTGACGTATTGTCGTTTTTTTTTGTCACCAATTGTTAGGCTTTGGTAGCGTATCTGTCCACTTGACAACTTATTTGTCCCCCAGGAGAGGGTTTAAACCTTATGTACGACTCTACTATGTTAAAAAAACAAGCGGTGTGATCACTGATTGCGGTCAAGAAAAGTGAAATAATGAATGCCTGTTTCCATTTAACTGCTAAGTAATAGTAGATCATAAAAATATCACAGGCTTAACCACATTCCAATATATTATTACCTCTTGAGCTTGTAGACAAATGCATAGGTTCTCGGATTCGCATTATTATTTAGAACGACAAAGAAATGGTTGGAACGCTCCAAGGCTTCGACGATTTTGTAAATATGCTATTTGAGGACGTAGCAGAATATGAATCAACGCCAGAAGGGAGAAAAATAACTAAGCCGGATCAAATATTGCTAAACAGCAACAACATAGCAATGTTGCTACCTGCAGGCGGAATGCCAGGTGATTCATACGAAGGACAATAAGTATCGTATTTCATTATTATGTTAAGCCTTTCAATGTTAATAGCATAGCGACAGTATCTACACAATGATAAAGCGTGTCTACCCCACATTTTTTAAACATTTTTTTTTGATTCGATATAATTGGAAACTTTTAACCATGAATTCTTTAATTTATCTAGTGATTGCATGAAGAAATATTCGAAATTGTTCAAACAAAAATCCTCCCTTATGTATCTTTAACAGTCACAAATATCTATATGCAATGTTGACCACTTATCATACAATATAAAAAATCGAAATAACACGCAAAAACATTGGCACTTGGGAGAAATGTCCTTCCCGTTCCACCATTTCACTCCGCCTACCAATAACTACGGCGCGGATAGCTATTTTAGATATCCTTTTCGGCGCCTGTGAAATGTTTATATGCTAAAAACTAAAAGTAAGATAAAATTAAACAAATGCTTTTTACAAATTCAATAACCTCGCAGTACGTCATTATAGCGAAGTGCCTAATCGACTTCTGCGAATTATAGATGTGAATAGTAAGTCTTTCGTCATACCTTATATTATATTATATATTTTTCAGCGGAACTCACCTTCGCAGCGAGGAAAAGCGCCGCCGCTGCTATGGCATTCCTGTGGAACTGCGTGAAGGAGTGGAAAGCGTAGAACCGGTGCATGTACACTATCGCCGTGTTGATACATAACTGTGATCTGTTGTTGTCGTCATTAAGGAAATACCAGGAGGCGTTACAAATAAATAGAAACTTAAATGTAACAAATTCAATGCAACTGAAAACGTCAGAATGTCAATTTAAGAACATTAATACATATTACGCTATTTAAATATAAATGAGGTTTGCAGCGTTCTTTTGACTAGTTAACAATCTGAAAAGCCCAAAAGGTTTAATATTTTTCACGATAGCAGATTATTCGTACTACCAAAGATACCTCCTACCAGATGATGCTATACACCCTTCAATTTTATGGTGTTCACATGACTAGTCAACATTATAATAACACACCATAATGTCCGCTATACTAGAAATGAATGTTTCTAACACCAAAGAAACCAATATCATACCAGACCAGACCGTAGTATGTTAAACTTGACAATGACGCATACGATCTGTTATCATCTACTGTAATAAAAAAGCTACAAAAATTTTCGCAGATTTTTCTGCATACTTTTTTCTCTAACTGCTTCGCCTGAATATGCACTTGAAGCAATTAAAAACGAGTACTTGGGCGACTGACAACAATCCTGGAACCCCATCGCAAATTATATATATGTACGTCACAACAAAGCGTATTACTTCAACGTCCATGACAGAGAAGACATCCGTGTATACCATAGCAGAACACCAAAGAGCTGTAACCACAGAAACCCAATCGTAAAAAAACTTCAAATGATTTTATCACTTGTTTAATAACAAAACATTACAAGGAAATCAATTCTATGTTTAGGATGAGTACGTCTAGTTTGTAAGGATATAGGCAGTTGGCACTTTATTGCTCTCTTCCCAACCCATAGAAATACTTACCTAGACTGAAGTTGGAACGATTAAATTTACGTACGCAGCATCACGCCTGTAATCTCCGAAGAGATAGGCGTAGAAGGGTAGTACACTGCCACGTTTCAGCAGTTACAATTAAACGTTTGGGCAGTAATTCTTATTTTTAATTAGTAGTTGCATTGATAACATGTCCAGACATACGGTAAATATAACATATGGTAATAACATATGGTAAGTGACTCATACATTTTTCAGTACACAAACATAATAAAAGGGTATTATTATTAATACTCGGTCATGTAATCGCGAGTGATTCATCACGTGCGCGGCGTGTGGAACAATTTCACAATATTTTTCCTCATATCGCGCCGTTCGCGTGAAACAATGCAAATAAACTAAACAACGATACATTTCGTGGAAACCGCGAGAGCACCTATTTTAAGTACAAAATCGTTTTCCAAATATCATTGTCGTTGGTTAATGTTACAAAATCACGCCTGTATATTCCCGACGGGGTAGTTGGACAAGTGTAGTAAACTCCCACGTTTACACCGTGGAATAGGTGGTGAGCTTATTGCCATACACTGGGCATAAATCCAGACTACAATCTACATTGCTGAAATTTTCAAATTCATTTAGACAAAATATAATATTACTTTTCCCGAGCCGAGGATCTAATTGTAAGCCAGGTTCTGTTGATCAGCAGTCACGCTTTCAAACACCAGACCAAGGAGGTACTCTAGTTAATATTAAGCTGGGTTTTAAATCGTTGCATTCTAAAGCTTACATAGCTACTTTATAAACTTCATACTGAGAGGAGCATCGCGGTTAAGAGTGGTATGATAAATGGAAAGATGATGTTGATGATTCTAAACGGCACACGTGTTCATCAAGAAAAAGAACAGCGAAGTGTAAAAAACACATCAATGCTGAAGAAGGTCTGATGCATGCTACTGTAAGCTGGGTATTCCCATAAATGCTACAGCATACCAATAATGGAAAACATAACTTGGGAGTTCTACCAAATGCAAGTCCTATATAAAGCGACTGCTTCCGCGTAAGAACGTACATGACTAACGTTTATCATGCCCTTCTAATGGACATAATCACACACAAACATACACAGATACACACACATCCACCCACACATAAATAACACGACGAGCAATGCAAAATCATTTCCGTAGAACAAACAAATACTAATTACTAATTGTAACATGTAACGCGTATTTATCGACCTTCCCAGTTCCAAAGGCTAATATGAACGGTCTTGAACACATATACCTACATAGGTAGCTTACGTAAGCGCACGACGGCGACGGTTGCCGCCGGCCGGTCGATTTAAATATAAACCTTGTGCGGTTAGAAGCGGGGTACCTGCTATGGGTTTTTTCTTCCACACTTCCGCTTGACCGACAGGTGTGCGGGCGGACCCCTCGAGTGAACACGTACCGTCCGGTGGGAAGGTCAGCGACCTCAGAATAGTAACGTCACGCCAGGTTTCATACGGTGTGGGCGAAAAGCACAAAATGCCAAATATATCTGTATTTAAAAACCTGACGCGCTTCGTCTACATTCATCACTCTTCATACACGCACTGCAAGCGTTTGTCTCTGGATTTATTCAAAACAAGACCGAACAGGCAATTTCTAGGCAAGCGTGCAACATCCTACGTAACATCTCGCTTACCGTGAAGTGAGTTATGGTCAAAGGCAAGCCTATCGCAATTAAAAAGAAACGCCGGTTAAGGTCAGAACCGTACCGAATTAATCGTATGACCGCGAGTTCGTTGCGTTGCGTCCGACGCGCGAGCCGTCTGCGTATCTTGGCACCGATCGGAATGGAAACAATTCTGCATAGCTTCTCGCTCGCCTGCCGCGCTTACGTCGCTGGTACGAATCGGGAATAAAAACGAAATTCCCGAGCGTAGAAGTAGCACGTCACATATGTATGGATAAGAATACCTAGCACTTGGTGCCCTTTGCCAACACTGTAAGGGACCTGGTGTGATGATATAACAATAGTTCCCGAGCGCTGTGTTCATACACACATGCATAATTTTAAACGAACACAAATATTTATGGAAAACGAACATTTTCTATCATAATATACTAATTCCCTGATAGGACTAAACAGTGACAGCCCGATGATTTAGAATTTAACCTCCCACCCTAGAGGACTTGGGTGTGGATTCTGGCGCGCATGTTTTTTAGAATATTGAGAGCCAAAGTCCCAAAATTCAGTCAGTGTCATGTACTTGACTGTTTATGCCACATGGTAGTATTTCTTTCATCAATAACTTCACACAGTAATCTGATCTCTAATTCAGCAGTCTGCTCCTAAAACCACTGACCAAAAGCCCTGTTAAAGCTTTCTGTATTATTTGATCTCTGTTTATGTACTAATTTTGCTAAAATAAATGAATAAATAATACTTAATTTATGTTACTTTAATCTTATTATTAACAATACTATCAGAGCTTATTAATACAGTGTACATATTAATAAAAGATTGATTGGAATTTATTAGAGTGGATAAAGTATTACAAAAAAATTTGCTGGCTACAGCTGTGGTCAGTGAGCAATCTGGGCACTGTGACTTGGTCACACTTCTACAGCTCTTACCTATTCACCTAGTACATAGATATGTGCATACACCATGTCACTTACGGGGTAGGCAGAGAGTATGGTGTAGCAAATATTTCTATCCTTATAGATCTGTTATACTTCTTTCAAATTCATTATTTCAATTTCTTTAACTAATAATTCTTGTAAGTATGCTTAGAAAATACATTTGATATAAATGAAGTTGGGTGAAAATAAAAATAAATCCATAAGGTTGATTAATTTAGTCTCAAATAGGGCCACTAAACTAATAAATACAAAATAAAGTTTTAAAAACCTACCATTTAATTAATTATTGTAAAAAGTTGCAGCTGTAAGATATTCTGAAAAAAATATATATAGAAAAACTCTACTGTCTTGGATACTGTGGCACATACAGACAGCTGTCCATAAACAAATTACTGCCCTATTGGTAGCTAGAAGCTAATAAACCTGTCTGTTGGACAGCTGGCTGTGAATTTGATTTCAAACATTTGCATTTTAACCAGTATTTGCTTCAAGTCTGAGTATAAAAAAAATAAGTTTAAATATTTTTTATTGTTCCACTGTTAGATACAAGTTTCCTCCCACAATGAGAGAATCAAGGCCATAGCCTGTCCATACTGGCCTAATATGAATTGGCAGACTTCACACTTGTTAGAGAACACCTTTGAGAACTCAGCAGGTATGAGCAGGTCTCCTCACCATATTTTGCTTCACACATATAGCAAGTGATATTTAATTTTAAACACACACATTTTTGTAGAGAGGTAGGTGCCAGGGTTTGAATCCAAGAACCCCTTAGTGAATTTTAAACCAGTAGGCTCTCACTGCACAGCATAATCATATATGTAATTTAGCTACCATTTGAATGACTGTGTTATGTCCTGAGATATTTATGTTTAAGCAGGAATGAATTGAAAATTGGTTATAAATTTCTATCAACAATATGGTTTTCGCAATTATATATCAACAAAGTATATTACAAAGATGTCACCAGTTTATTAAATTGATGGAAAGCTTAGCCTAACAAAGGTTATCAAGTTATCATCTTATGTTAATACCGACTAATGTTTGACGTTGTAAAAGATGAGATAACCTAGTCATTGATCCCATGTACATATGTGACATTTAATGTTATATTCATAAAAATTGTGTTTTTAAAGGGATTTACTGTTCCCTAGCAATTCGACCCAGCTGCTCAAGGGTAGTAGAGTAATATGCCAACATTTTTGTCCATGGCTGCCTTATTGGTTGAATGGTTGCAAGCACAAGTGCCGATCAGGAGGGCCTGGGTTCAAGTCCCAGGTTGGGTACTGCTGGACTCGGAGTGTGGATTTGTGCCCAGTGTATGAAAATAGGCTCACCACCTATTCCATGGGACATAAATGTAACTGGTGAAACTTGAGAGTGTACTACACACCTCTGCCTACCTCTTCAGGGATTACAGGTGTGATGTTACTTTTATTTTTGTCCACTGTATTGAATAAATATCTATCAGCCGTTATGTCAATTATAGCTTGTAGATTTGATTTAGCCAATGCTGAGTACTTATTACTGACTAAGCTTTAGTAAACACAATCTTTCTACAGCATTAATCCTTCTCAATCTGGAAAGAGAACCATGTTCAACAATTCAATTATGAAAGGGTTGATAATGACCATTTCATATGTACTCAGATAATCTGGGGTTCAAATCCAGGCATGCAACTTTGACTTTATCACAGTACAGTAGATGGATATGTCACAAAGGAGCTCTCCAGAAGGTATAGTTCTCAGTCCATGTTATTCAAGATATATGGCGTCTGTCAACCTGTATTATGCCAATGTGACCTCTCTGCTCATTCTAAGAGGACACCACACCCACCAGTAAAACTGTTTAGAGTCGATGATGATGACACAAAACAGGTAGTATTTATAACCTTTCTTTCTTTTACATAGTTTCTGATGATTTGAACCAGAGATGGAACTATATATCCCATACAACAAAGGAACCAGTTGTGGGTTCGATTCCCGCTCAGAATAATTATTAATGACATAACCCTGAGCATTTGTTTACTATCTGCATGAAAATTTATCCACACAACTATTTGTATATTTATACATATAGTTCAACAGCGAAGACTATGCTAAACAAAGCCACAAGCTCTGCCTTGATCAGATGCATATATGTGGATTTATCATTATAATGCAACACCACATTCCTAATGGAGTATGCAGGGAGCACCAAGTGCCAGATATCTCTACTCTTCCAAATCTGATATGCTTCTTGTACATTCATCAAACTTATCCATGATTTCTGCCTTCTGCATCAATTTATCTCAAGATATTAGAGATAAGACATATGATAACAGTCCCCAACAAGATCGATAATGTAATCTATAGATAGCAGCAATGACATTATGCATTCACTCATACATTATTATGTTCTCATAACAGATCACTTACAGGGTAGGTAGAAAGCACCAACTATCAGATATCTCTATCCTCAGACCTAAATGTTGATATAAAATATATGAGATAGTTTAGTCAGTAGTCTATTTCTCTTTCACTTTAAATTAACATATTGTAGTGGCCTGTTACTACCCATAT
>DWFV01000771.1:0-12846 GCA_018246775.1 Parelbella machaon machaon
CTTAGGTCGCACTTCTGTCAGGTGGTCTGACGACCTGAAGAAGACAGCGGGAAGCTGCTGGATTCGGAAGACCCAGGACCGATAGGAGTGGGGTCTATTAAGAAAAGCTTACCTATGTCCAGCATTGGACATCCAAAGATTGATAATGAGAATGATGATGAAAAGAGTTGAGATCAGCAGTTGAACAGATTTGACGGTAATTTTGGCACTAGTGGCTGCTTGATGACCCTAACCTTGGGATGTAGATCTTGCAGTATCCATCTTCAACCCTTTGTCATTCAAGGTTTATTTAAATTTTAATTGTAATCTTGGTATTACCATTGCAAAATACCGTACGTATTAGAGTATGTAATAATTTTGACACAGATTACGAGTAGCGACATGCAAAAGGTATCGATACTTTTTAACATCGAGTATTTTGCTTTTGGATACCGATACTTTTGTACTCGATACTTTTACTCATTAAGTACTTTTAGTCAAGTATCGTATCGAGTTTTTTTCGGTTTTTTTTTAAAAATGAGTCAATACAGCATTAAGCTCTTTATTAAGATCTGAAAAAAAAGATGAAATAATCCATTATTTAAATGCACAGGTTCCATGATTTTCCGTAGATCCTTTAATACAATTGGAAGATATGAAAGTTGTTTTCCCAAAATTATACATGTTGGCATGAAAATATTTACAAATTCCTGCCATAAGAGTATCCTCGGAACGATAATTTTCTAAGTCACATTACAAAAACCCGAAACCGGGTATCGCCAAAACGTCTCGATAAACTACTATTTTTAAGCGATTATATGGAAGAAGAATGGGAACTTCAATTTTATTATGTGTGTGTGCCTAAATAATGAAAAAATCTATATAAAATAAGTAAACACAAGTAATTTAAACTTGTGTTGTCAATTTACAATAGTTTTTATATTATTGTTGTTTAACAAATATCTATATGAGTATTGCAACGAGGAAAGATTTGATAATTTGTAAGTTAGTAAAATTGAATTTGCTACTTTAATAGGATAAGGGATGAAATACTAAAACCATTTGAAAAATATTTTATCTATACAAAGCTATCTTATCACTGATGCTACATTTTACTCCAATATTAGGGTATCGGGGTCCACGAGCAAAATAAAAACAGCTATATTTCGATTTTTTGAGGTATCGATACTTATACAAGTACAAGGATATCGGAGTCCACGAGCAAAACAAAATCAGCTATATTTCGATATTTTGAGATATCGATACTTTGCAGTATCGATACTTTTGTTTCGATACTTATACAAGTACGATACTTTTTTTTTGATGCTAATGCGTACAGTATCGATACTTTCCATTCGGTATCATGTCCCTAGCTATGGTGGAGGCTCTTTGTTCAAAGCCGGAAATACTTTGGTGATTCTTTTGATATTGTACATAATATAATACATATATCTAAATAACGGTTACTAATTTTTATCAGCTGGAACTTTTGCTTGCCACAAAACAATAATTACATCTTTAGTTTGATAAGAGATGAAAAACAAATAAAATGTAATAAGAAAAATAAGTGGATTTCCCCTAGGTACAAAAATTACAACATTATAATCAAATATGCTTCGTTCCGACTTAGTTTCTACGAGTATGATTTTATTGTCAATCTTGCTAAAACTATAGGTATATTGTCTAAATCTGAGTTTTAGACAAAGACAAATTTTCGGTAATGGTTTCAGAATAGGCAAATAAAACAATGGTATATACGATCACGTTTCTTAGAAAGTTTATTTTATCTGTAATTCGCCACAATCATTTCGCAATAAGTCATAGATAAGTACACAATAACAAGTATGATACTGGGTAACATTTCCAAGCGCAAAGGTTGAAGACCTTGATCGCGAAGTTGCCGACGCAAGCGGTTTTGAAAAAACGAAAAAACATGAAAATAAGGCTGAATCACATTACAGTGTAAGTCTAGACGCAGGCACATACATTATTAGACATCTGCCATTACTAAGCCGAAGTGTGACGAAAAAACGTTATGAAACTAAATTTTTAGTAGACCGATCGATTTTGTCGCTTGAAGACTGATTTAATTCAATCCGCGTTTGTGAATTATAAAATACTTTGTTTATAAGTGACAATTCTTATAATATTTGTTTGATATAATGGAGCGAAATTGTGAAGTTTTTTTATCTGTTCTCATTGTTTTAATCGTTCAAATCCAAGGAGACAAGTTAAAACAAGTACTAATGCTAAGTAGGCATAATATACGTACGCCTTTGACAGAAAATTTGCAATACGCTTCTACGTATGAGTTTCCTAAATGGGAGCGTAATGCTGGTTTCTTAACTGAAAAAGGAGCTTTATTGGAAGAATATATGGCCGAGTATCTCTATACATGGCTCGTGGAACAAAAATTGTTCTCGGAAGGATGTCCTGAAGATGGAACAACGCATATATATGCAAATACAAAACAACGCACGAGAGAATCAGCTAAAGCATTTGCTAGGGCCGCGTTTAGAAATTGCAATGTTACAGTTTTTAGCATAGATTCCGAAGACATGGATCCAGTTTTTAATCCTGTACCTCGAAATAATTCACAAGCACTGAAAGCTGTTATTGTTAACGAAATGCAGGAAAAGTTAAACGAATTACAATTGCAAGAAGCTTATGGGGAATTAAATGAAATTTTAAATTTAAAGCAATCGTATATATGCAAAATCGAAAGTGTATGTGACTTAGCTAAAGAAGAGAACGGTATTGTATACGAAATTGGCGTAGAACCTAATATAATAGGACCACTGAATTTAGGGAATGCTATCATAGATTCATTTCTGATGAGTTATTATGAAGGTATGCCAGTGGAAAAAGTAGCGTGGGGTAAAATAACGAATAAACAACAGTGGAAGTTACTGACGAAAATAACGAAAGAAAATCAGAACGTAAGATTTAAAAGTACAATTCTGGCTAGGGAAGTAGCAAGACCTCTGCTGAATTATATGTTACAAATGTTTGAAAGAAAAAACCCGCCAAAATTTACATTGCTTGTCGGCCATGATTCCAACTTGAATCCGGTAATGGCGTCATTGGATTTTGTCACTAAAGATCTGCCAGGGCAGCATGAAAGAACTCCAGTAGGTGGCAAATTGGTATTTCAAAAATTGGAAAATGACTCTGGTGTGGAGTTTTTGAAAGTAGATTTCGTTTACCAGAGTTTTGAACAATTGAGAAATGGTACACAGTTGTCAATGGACAACCCTCCTTTATGGGTTCCTATGCAGATTAAAAATTGCACAGATGATCGTGGTTTTTGTTTGTGGGAATCATTTTTGAATTTGATGAGGAATTTAGGTTAAAATTTGTATATGTTTTTTATTATGTACATAATAAAAGCTTCATGTATGAATTTTTATGAGTTTATTGTTATATTTATCTTTCATCCTGCCTGTGTCATTTTTAATGTGCCCCAGATTTTCAAATTAAAATGTATCTTTTTTTCATTAAATTTTAGTATAATTTCTAATTATCGATATCCATATTTACTGATGAATGATGTCCTCAAATTTTAAGTCCTCCTGGTGTGACATGAATTCATATTTTGATTGTAATAAATAAAAGAAATCTGAAGACATAGAAAACTGTAAACTTTAACAGTAAACTGTCAAAATCTGATCTATGTTACTCACAACAGGTGTTAAAAATTATTTCATAATGAGTCGTTTAAAGATAACATAACTAGATCTTAAGTTTTGCGCAATCATCCAGAAGATATATGGAAATCAGGTTCATACATTCTATTTTGCATAAATTTCGTAACACGAAGAAACATAGGCTATGTTTATAAGGATAAGTCTGCCAAAAGATAATGGTACCTGAGTTGGCGCCTAAATTCAGCCATTCTCTTTCTTTTGCGTTAATAAAGAAAGAGACAGATGTATGTAGATGTAACGTCATTTTCAACGTCAGTCGTAATTGCGGCGGACTGATTGCGTTTATATTTGGCACAGTGATTTAAAAGTATAATACTGATTGCATCCAAACGTAGGTCAGTCATTGCTATAGAGTTGATAATAAGCAGAAATGTCAGATTTTTCTTATTGTCTAATTTACATAATTATTTTAAGGTTGATTTTTCAGTAAATATTTATGACAGTTAAAATCATGGATGTAATTACATTGATCTCTATTTGTATTATCACTTAATAAATAGTCTGTTATATAGGCTAAATTTTCGAAACCCCTTAACAAGCTTAGTAAAAACTAAAATCTCTTTATGAATATTTTTTTCAGATACAGCTACAGATTAATCCCAATTGAAAAAACAAAAAAATATTGTGTCACAATTTAACTAAGCACAATAATACATTATATGTATATTTATTTATAATTCTGGCACGTGTAGATTACTCGACTTCTTCATTGCATTGTACTATTATTTATTATCAATGGACGGGTGTTTTAGGGTATAAGTCAGTTCTATTTCATTTTAAGTCTGTTTCGCTAAACATATTGCGATATGACTTTCACCCGTTATTCAAGTGGTTGTCTCGGCGGCGGTATGACGTGACGATAGCTTATCAGTATAAGAAAAACAAAAGACAATTTCCTATTTTTACGTAGTGCATTTTATTTGTGACAATGAGAACTAATCTATTCTTGATTTTGAACGTAGCAACCCTACTTAGTTTAGTGGAAAGCAAGTTAACTTTGAAACAAGTGGTGATTTTGAACAGGCACAGCTTAAGGACGCCGCTGTCGAAGAACTTAAACCAAGTGTCTCCTAAAGTGTGGCCGAAATGGGACGATAAACCTGGATATTTGACTGCTAAAGGCTCAAGGTTAGCTGGTTACTTGGGCACCTATTTCGCAGCGTGGTTGAAGAAGGAAGGCCTTTTGCCGCCGAAGTGTCCGACAGAAGATGAGTTGCACGTGTATTCCAATACAATGGAAAGAACGTTGACATCAGCTGAGGCGTTTGTAACGAAAGGATTCCCGGGTTGTAAAATTACTGTACATCACACAAATATCAATGTTCCCGATCCGTTATTCACTCCGATTATCCACAACACTACATCCAACTTTAGAGAAGATGCGTTAGAAGAGATGCAGGAAGTCCTCAACACGGTACATGTGAACCAAGCTTACGACCTCATCAGCCAGATTTTGGACTATAAAAATTCTAGATCTTGTAAAGTGGATAAAAAATGTGATCTGGCTAGGGATAAGAACCGTAAAAGTATCACGCCGGGACACAAGCCAGGACTAGCAGGACCATTGAAAATATGTAATGAGGTTATAGATGCTTTTCTCATGCAAAACTACGAAGGATTTCCCACGAAAGACGTCGCTTGGGGCCAGCTTGCGGATGACAAGTCGTGGCAAACGATTATGACCGTAAGCAGAGCTTACCACAACGTGACCTATAACACAACACTCGTCGCCAAAGACGTATCAGAACCCCTAATAAAATACATGTCCAATATATTTCTGAAAGAAGACGACAAACCGAAAGTGACATTACTGGTTGGACATGATGCAAATCTTTACACGGTTATAAAGACCCTATTGATCAAGGCATATACATTACAAAAGCAGAATGAAATAACGCCTATAGGCAGCGCTGTTGTGTTTCAAAAATGGCGCGATGAAGAGGCTAAAAAGAACTACCTAAAAACTAACTTCGTATACCAATCCACAGATCAGTTAAGGCACAGCACGATTTTAAGCTTAGAAACGCCACCGGAAATCAAAACTCTTGAGCTGGAAAAGTGTAAGACAGACAAAAACGGATTTTGTCTATGGGACGACTTTAAAAAGTTCTTGACTAGTCTTTGATAGTTCTTTTAATTACCTACACAAGTTAGACAATGTGTTAGTGTTCATTACTACATTACTCATGGACATGAAGAAACCAGTTTGAAAATGAGTTCAAATATAATTAACGACTAGTCACATAACTGCAAATTGGATAACTCGGTGAGGTAATTTTTGTAGTCACTTATTTGCACAAGCACAGCGAGTGGACGGACATTTCATTACACCTCGTTTGACTGTAAAACCTTATAATCCTGAGTATTTGAATTATTACTGTACATTATTATAAATATACAAGAAACATGCAATTTCTGTAAGGATATACTCGTATATATTTGGCACTCGATGCTTTCTGTCTACCTCGTAAGCGGACAGGCCTGATAATATATTGTTTACCAAAATGTCTGTGAACGCTACATGATTGTAAATATTTTAAATAGTATAACTGCGCACAATTAGCAAGTTCATGCTTAAGTGTACATATTAACATAATCAGTTCAATGTGTATTAACAGATGTATTAACATAATCAGTTCAAAATGTCTAATTCGTTTCTGGATTCCGTTATTTTCTGGACCGCATCAAATATAAAGCATAATGCTCTATACCATATCATGAGCTTTAATGTTACCAGTATACCAGTATTTTTAATGGCTATTTTTGTTTCGGACAAGTGATAGAAACCACCACGGGCTTGCCATATTAATTTTAATGTCTCCTAATGTATTTTTCGTGAATGTGTTTTAGATGTATATTTAAATGTCTGTTTAATGTATGAGAAAATATTAATTAAATAGTAATTTTTAAAATTGCTGCGTGTTTAAATTTTTTAACTTATTTTATGTATCATACTGTAAAATTATACAATTACACAATTTTTTTTATATCTATAGAAAATCGTTTGTATTTAGATTATGCACTAGCGTATTATGATGGATTTTGGAAATGCTTCCTTGGCGTGGTATTGCGAACTGTTTTTTATTTTTGATTACTTGAAATTGAACTGACATTTAATTGAAACATCTGCAGTACCTACATATAAAACTGACACATTAAATATGACGAGATAGTCATTTACAAATAGATCTATCCGTGGCTTTAACTGTTACATAATTTTTTCAGTAGTTTTGGAACTTTTTAGCCTGTCCTGTCTATAAGGATTGTAATAATTATCCTTCAAATTGCCAACGGTGCTTCACTTGCTTCACTTGCTAACGGTGAAAGAAAACATCATGAGGAACCCTGCTTACCTTAGAGTTTATAAAATAGCTAATTCTAAGTTGTGTGACGTGTGCCACCTGTACATGGCCAGCGTGGCATACAATGAGTTTAATCTTCTCATTATGAGAGGAGACCCATATTCCAACAGGGGAAGGATAAAAGATTCAAAAAAAAATTGCCGATGCATTCATCATTTCTCATATTACCTGCTATTCGCGAAATACCAACGATATTACTAAGGCTACCAGCTCTTTGGCCAGGGCCTGTCAACACGTACTTGGTCAGCGTGGCCTTAACCCTTCTCATTCTGAGTGGAGACCCGTGCCAACCGTGGAACAATAGAAGGGTTGATGATGATTATAATGATAATGGTAATGACTCTTATATATCTTCATAATTATATTTATATAATCTTATATACCACATATGTATACCATTTTTATTGCGTCATGTTTTCTTTATTTATGATCAAAACGGAAGTAATCTTTTGGATGTCAATTCGAATAATCAATCACATTCTAACAATATTCAATATTGTAATATATTGACTGAATTCCAAAATGGCGGAATGCCAAAGAAAACCGCGATTAATTTTGACAGATGTCAGTCGACGTAATTTTAGTTATTTGTGGCATGTAATAGTATTCTTCCTATTGAGTTACGACCTTCAAATACGATGAAAATAGTTGACGGAATGATATGTTTATGAAAAAGTATTTCGAACAGTTCGCATTAAATATTTCTTTTTAAATAAGTATAAGGCAGTGCATATCTGCGGGCTGAACCACCTATGATTAATGATCAGTGTCTCTTAAATAATATTATATTATATTTAAATTAGTGTGATGGCCAGTCCGCATAATTATATTTTGACCTAAGCCTTTTTTACTTTGTGTACGTCCTCATCTTTTTAATAGTCAACAATTATATGTAATGTATGAGTAAACAATACAGGCTATGGAGACAACCATAAAAAGGCGCTATTCAACCAGGCAGGTTTTCGAATTACTCTTATTAGAACTCATTGAATACGTAATAATGTTTTCTTCTTTTGTGGTAGGTATTAGAAATTGCGTTACTGTATTTTAGATGAAGGTTATTGTGAACCTCAAAAAACCTAATGGTTTTTTTTATATATTATGATTGTATCAAGTGATTATAGCAAGCGGTGTATCAAAAATACCCAAACGTCAACATGACACAAACTCTCTGACAGAAGAATGTCAAAATTCTTGATGCTTTGATCAAAATTTTTGTATCTCATCAAACTAATAAATTATGATAAAATTCTAAATTTCAGTTAAATGAAAAATTAATTGCAGTGCTGAGTGTCTTTAAAATAATTAACACATTAAAATAATAAGAAAATATGCCTTATTTAAAAGCGCCGTCGAGTTTGAGCACTTCTATAGAAGCGCATAATAGATGGTTGGCTATATTGAAAAAAGCTCAAAGTATTGTAACAGAGGATTCAGACCTTCAGGTACATTGTGGCGTCTACATTATTACTGATTTTAATCTTATGACATTTAAAATGGTAACAGGTGGAATAGCGCCGATTACAATAGGTTTGTGTCTCGCAGTGGGCTTTTTAAGACCGATAGATAGAAAACATTTAGCGGCATTGTTATTAGGAAATCACTTGCAAGCCCATGACACTATGGTGACTCATCGCATATGATGAAAGGAATTTACGCGTAACCCATGCCATAAGACCAAAGACATATTTAACTTGTAAATTAAAACTTTCGATTGGGATAAATATTACGTGCAGACACTTAAAGAACATCAAAATCATATCAATTAAAATCTTTGTCACGAAATATTTGTACACTCTTCTATAACTATGTATGTATAAGTTCATGCTAAAGAGAGAAATAGGCCGAAGTAAACAATTTTCATGCTATTTTACGTGACAAGTCCTTCGAGCTGATCGCGAAAAGAAATTTCCGCAGAAATCTACATATTTCAGTTAGTTCGCAAAGATACTGCTAGTCTAATTAGTTTGTTTCTGAGTTTTAAATTTCGAGCTGATGTCACATGATAATAATGATAATGATCATAAAATAATAATGTCGCCGATAAATCTTCGCATTCTCTACTTGTTGTACACAACATTATACATTTTTAAGTTAAGACAGTAGCAAATATCTATCCATAGAAGTATCCATAGAAGAACTATCCATAGAAGAACTATCCATAGAAGTATCTAGAAGTCTCCAAACGACGTCGAAGTTAGTCACGGATGAATGATCACTCTTGAGTTCTGAGAACGTCGCGTCGTATGAGAGTGGATATAACACTCTTCAGAGTGAAACACAATTTTTTAGAGAAAGAATCGCCTCACAGCAGAAATAGATGTAACGGTTATACTTCCCTAAATGAACTGAAATGCCTTCTAGAATTTACTGACAAAAGTGCATAAAAGATTAAAAATATTTGTCTTGTTTTTTTTTTATTTGGCCATTGAAATACTAATAGTTATTTTACTAAATAATAATAGTTATTTTGCTGAGTCGTCAAAATTTAGATGGTGATTGAAATCATATGTTTTAATTGAGCTATCCATTTGGTTTTATTTTGGTGAAAATGAATCACGGCCCTGGCAGCTTGACAGATGCGTGTCCCGGCAGAGTTATGTGACACTGAATCCATTCATTGCCACGTTTAATTATCGATCGCCGCCAAATGATTTAGTTCCTATTACAACTCGACCTAGAACTTTAATGGTCACCGAGTCTTCCTCGTCGCTTGAAAATGAAATAACTCTTTAACCTCTCATAAAGCTTCATCCTTGTGGCTGTTCATTAAAGTTTTCCTGGGTAAAGGCCGCTATATATATATTCATACGTGAAGCGAAAATTTTGTTCCCCTTTTTACGAAAATTGCGCGGACGGAGTAGTACGGTTTGCACACTTATAATTTATATAGAGAAGGAGTGCAGAATGCTAAAATGTATGTGTAATATGTATTACAAATACCTTAAATTGAATTATGTAACCTATTTATTATTTACGTTCCCATTGTCAATGTCACACATGAGACTGGTTGTGAATAAGTAGCGCAGAGGAAAGATTTATATAAGCGTAGTCTTTGACATTAGAACCTAGACAACGCTCAGACTGATTTGTTTATGAATTACAATCAAATTTCGATCGCTACTGGGTTACTTGTCAAAATTAATGGCCGAAGTAAAAAAGGAAATGTTACTGTAATTTGAGTAGATAAAAATTAAGGAACTTGCCACATACATTTTCATATTTTCCGCGTATCGAATTTGATCGATTCAAAACTTTAAAAGTTTTATAACAAAAACAATTTGTGGTAGGTATTATTTTATAAAATAAAGTAACTAGTTAATGGTCAGTTATAGTTCCACACGTCATCGTAAAGCGATAAGAAACAAATAGGTAACAGAATGATGTCGACGAAGGCTCGCCAAGATAACACGAGGTCAAAGGTCCTATGAACACAAAATAGTAACCTTAAATCATCTAAAACAACCCAATAAAATTTTGTTTTAAACAACATTTGTAAAACAAAGGATACCGTAGAATGTTTTGGAAGATATTACGCAACGGTATTGTAAAGTTATTTCTATTAGAGTTCAACATACTTAGTGTTCGTCCAGAAAGCAATGATTTCGATGCAATTATTATGGATCTTAGGTATTAATGAAAAGTTAAAAAAAAAACCGTAGCACGTTAAGCCCTGTGAAAAAACAGTCGGGTAAAAACTATATAAATATCAATCTCAAAAGCACTGCTAAAATGATAAACCTACATGCAACACATTTACAATGTAAAAAAATGTAGGTAGTGTCTTTATACACACATAATATCGTTGTTTCTTTATGTAAGCAACCGTTAAGTCAAATCAAGGAACAAAACTTAATAAACTGCCAGGTTTTCCTGATTAAGAATTCACTTTGTAACATATTTTTCAAGTTAGCGTAAAGTCTCGGGTAACAATAATCGCTATTCCAGACACGGCGTGTTCGAGTGCAACCGAGGCTATTCACCTTCATGAATTAAAGGTCTTTCCCTCTAATGCTTTTGTTGTGTTTTATCATCGATTTTTACAAGAGATTCTCGTAAACAACTATATTTTTCTCTAGTTAAACGCCTCGGGCGAAGCTTTCGTCCGAGATACCGGTATCTCGCTACTCAGTCTGCTTACAATAATTGACACATAAATTTTCCGTAATCAAAATCTCGGATACACTACGACAAATAGGTACGACGCCGAATCAATGAAAAGCAAATAAATAACGAAGTTATAAAGATTATATAAAAATTTATATCAAATTATATTAAAATTCAAAACTGATTTACATAAACGTTATCAACTATTGAATTGCATACAAGATTGTTTTGATATGATATGGGGTGATAGCGTGTGCAAACGCGTGGATAGGGTTCCTATTGTGCCATCACTGTCATAACATATTCGTTAAATAAGAATGTCCCACGTGATCGGTGTTGGAGTGACACTTGAAGCACGTGCTTACGCTTATCTCTGTGTGGGTGTAGTACAGTCGTACTGGTAATTGCGTATCTTAGTAGCTGACTGGAGGGCGGGGCGGCGCACGCGAACTGATAATAATTATTAGTCTGAAGCAATTAAGAGGCGCCAGATATACGCCATGGATGTGATAGCGGCGGAGCTGTGAGAGAACGGAGGGCAGGCACCTCGATACACTTACAATGAACACGGGTGGCGTAACCTTCTTTGGAACATGGATAGAGAGATTAGAGGTGTGAGGATCGGATTATATTAAGGAACTCATTTTAGAGAAGTTTGCACATACGAGAACAATGTTACCCAATGAGAATTCACTGAACAAGTGATAAAAGAGGAATTTCAGAGCTGTTAAGAACACAACGATACAGACGGAACTGAATTGATGACGCAGTTGCATGACGGCTTCGCTGGGAATCAAACTTGGAACCCTGTGCTCGATACACAAAAATTATGATAAAATATCTAATAACGTCGTGGGATTATAATATTTTAACAAAAGAAACGATTACATTAAAAGGCCATTAAATTATAAATTATCTGTAATGTTATCTTTTAAATCAAAAGTTACTTGGCCAGTACATTATATCGTGGGAAAAAATTCAGAGATATTTAATATCAATTTGTGGCTGATATGAGAATCGTATACCCTACGATTGCATTTAAGATAAAACTGGCTTTATGAATACAGGTTTCATTAACAGTTTCTGTTATTGCTCAATTTAAAATAATGCTGTCTTTTACATCTGTACCTTGACAGGAGAAGTCACGTTTATCCTAGCGACGAAACCGTAATTTGAAGGAAGAAAAAAAACGTTAATTGAAAATTGAATAACCATCATTCGCTGAAGTATAATGTTAGAACATTCTGGAAGCGTAAACAAATATCGATAAATAAAAAGAAACTTAAATCATTTTGACAAAAGCGAAATTACTATCAAGTGAAAAACAATCCAAGCTGTCAATTAAATTCCACTCGAACAAAACGATCGATTTTTGTTTTACTACAAAAACTACTTTATCTAAATTCGTCAGCCCACCGAGATAGCTGCTCTACGTAGGCAAACAGTTTCTCGTGGTGGAAAATTTACTAGAGGCATTGTTAACACGAGCTCGCGTGACGAGTTACATTACTGCGTACATTCTTGCGGATCCATATTTAACTGCTCGCATCGCCGTGCGTCGCTTTTTCCGTAAGCGTTACATAGAAAATATCTAAACGCATCGAACAACATCAGAGGAAAGTTTGCAGAGTGCACCATGTCATAAACATTATTATTGGTTAGATTAATTAACAGTAAAGGTCGATAAATAT
>DWFV01000772.1:0-12844 GCA_018246775.1 Parelbella machaon machaon
ATAAATTCTGAGATGTGCAACTTTCCTCACGATGTTTTCCTTCACCGTTAGCAAGTGATATTTAAACTTAAAGTGCACTTTTGTAAAGATGTGCGCGCCATGGATTTGAACCCAGTAACTCCAGAGTGAAAGGCTGAATTCTTAACCACTAGGCTATCACTGCTTTCAATATACTTATACAGATATTGTTTTACGCACAAGCACAGAACAAATACTTGAGGCTATCTCAAAAATATTTGTCCTGGGTGGTAATCGAAACCGCAACCCCCGACGCAGCAGTCAGAATCACTAACCATCGGGGCAGACAACAAACATTATAATGAATAGTAAAACCGAACAAAATGGTAGAAAAGGAAACATATTATTGGAATGGGATTCTTCGTTAGAGGTGATTTACTGAGCGTTTCTAAACACGTCACGTGATGTAGGGATATTTGGTGACACGAGTTAAATTCGTTGATGTAATGATGATGAAATCCGGAGAAAACGAAGTCGTTTTTTGTTGTGTATTCAAATAAAATATAAAGTGTAATATAGATATGTGATTATTTTATTTATATTTCAAAGACATTTTAGACATATTCGCTCTTATCTGGACCTTAATAAGCACTAAGATAGGATTAACTGGAAAGTACATTTTATAACCCACACCCTTTATTTTGTGGCTAAGCCCAACACATAAAGTGTAATAAATCATGAATTACCTATTACGTGTACAGCTTTAGGAACTTCCGCCGAATCTTTTACATAAACATGAATGATCCAATATCCACGTGCGTGTAGTGGTTGCGGGGCTCGGGGTAAATTAAATCAGGTGACGTCAGGAGCGTTATTCAATCGCTTGTTACGATGTAGCGTATCGCGTTAAGCGCCGCTGGTGCAAGTCATACGAGTTATACAAAAAATAATATTTCTTCATCCTATCCTCTGTTTTTTTATTTAGGCTAACAACCTAATAACATGCTATGTTCCTACGAATAGTTGTTCAGAAAAGTGTAGTGAGATCCCACGATTCACCTATTATGTTATGCGTCCCCCTATGGTATAAAAGGCGAGCGAGTTGCCATACACCGGACACAAACATGAACTTGGCTAACAAATATTGTAATAGAATTTTACAACGACGGGTTACACAATACGGTAGCACGGATTGTGTCTATGACAATAGGCTCACCACCTATTCCATGGGACTTAAACGTAACTGGTGAAACGTGGGAGAGTACTACACTCCTCTGCCTACCACTTCGGGGATTACAGGCGTGATGTCACGTTACGTTACGTAGTCACCAGAACCGATTGTTTTATTTTATGTACCCGAAGTATTTTTAATGTTACCTTTCGTCACCTATATTTATCTTACTCTATCCTATGTTTAGCGTTTGACTGTCCCGTAAGGGACCTGGCATTTGATATAACAAAAAAAATAGAAATAAAAAAATTCTGTGTTATGAAACATGAGGTTTTTACATCTTTTTTCCCCCAATGATCGCCACATTTTATAACTTAAGCACCCGTACACAATATCGCAGTGACTAATGAAGCGTGCATGTATTGCGTAAAGCCGGGATAAGCGACCTGTAGATGCATAGAAATTGCCAATAGCGTTATAGACAGCGTACGGTGAGGATTCCTTGACGTACAACGAGTATTAAACAAACAAACCATATGCGGTTCAATGAATATTGCGCTTTATTTATCCCTGCAGTCTAATATCATTCCATTTTTGGATACAGATTTGTTCCCAAAATTGGACAAAATCTGAGCTCATTCTATTATGCCATATTAAATGTGGAATGGATATGCCTCTTTGCGTTCCCTGTCAGATGTTTTTAAATTGCGTACAAGCCTTCAATACGGTGCTAAAAATGCTATAAATGTTAAAATGTAAGACGCTATTAAATAAATAGCATTGCGAGATCAAAACAAATAAGCAGTTGTAAAAATTTTGCCTTGCCTTGCTTGGTTTTGAAATCATTAGCGATCTGCCAGCATATTAGAACAGTTAACGCTTTGTATATTTAAGGCCTATGGTCAGCAGCGGACATCCAATGGCTATGATGATGATTTTTCAATGTTTCAACGTTGCGACTCGGGGCGTATCGACCTGTTCAGATCACTCGGGCCCATAATTACCAGTGGCTGCCTAGTTGTTTAGATTTCGGCTTCTCAGTTCGGGAGCCTTAAAATTAAATATCAGTTGATTTAACAATGAAACATTGTGAAAAGACCTATGCAACTGATAATTTTCCATTAAGTACTGTATAGTCTGCCAACTTGGACTCGTTCAAAGCGATAGTGTAGTAACTTGTCTTTTTATTGAGAGAAGATCCCGTTTCTAACAAAGTATTGATGTTATTATTATGATATTTTTTAAACAGCTGAGCGCAAATCTCCTCTAAACAAGGATAAGATTAGATGGAAAACACACAGGAAGTCAATACATCAAGTGCCAAACTTCACAGAAAACACAGAGTTTTATTTTTGTATACTTTAAGAATTGAATTTCTATCGTCTCGTAACGTTAGAATGAAATAGTGTCTTATTCCAATAAACATCTAGTTATCAATAATTCAATTTATTTTAGCATCTTTGTTGAAAAACAAGCGAAAGCTGAAAGAAAAATACTGAAAGAAAGTGCACGTTCATATTAAATTCTATCAACGACTCAATCAGAGAATGTAAATTCTTTCTAGAAACTTCGCTATCCTCCGCAGTTTGCTTTAACGTACATGCAGCAAAGAGAATATATTATTCGCTGTCATTCTGTGAAGTTGAAATATGCTAGTATCTCGCTGCGTCCTGTGTACATACAATACATCCAGGATCGATTTTTGCAAATAAATAAATATCTTGAGACATATTTAATATACACTAAATAACTTTCATATTAACATACAGTTATACATACATATACCTACATATACTCTTTTTACTGCCAGTTATAGAACAAATAGGTACGCATGCTAACCACGGGACCTTCGCGTCGACGTAATCTGGTATAGCAACGAGAGTATGGCGGAGACAGCATAAAGGTAATTAATTATAACCATCGTGTACAAATAACACAGGAAAAACTTATTAAACTGATGGAACAGGTATGTGTTTCTATTCCTGCAGATAATTTTGATGATGGTGAAAGTCCACGAGGACTGGATGGTGGTGAAAGTCCTGAATAGGAACTCTGTTACGTAATTTTGGGGAGAGTCAGCTCAATGTACCTGTAATCAGCCATTTGTCCCTTACTCACATTTCGGGAAAAGCATACGAATCGCTAGCCTATTAAAAGATACAGACATTCGCGTCTCATTATTTAGCTTCTTCCCACTCATCACGAAACCCCTTTCATCAAAGTTGCTGTAAACATAATGGAAGCTCTGAGGAACTCTATAAAACGTAATATCACCGACTTTTGCGCTCCACAGTGCAGTATTACGTTGAAGTAGTGCGATTATTGTGCTCGTATGTGCATTGTGGCCGCGATTCCGCTCTCCCTTGTGTGGTCTGCCCATATCATTATGCTTTGGATATTAAATTAGAATTTGCGTGATTCTATTTTGTATTATGGCAGTTGCGAGGGGCAGTACTCTACATTTTTAAAGTACTTGGCAATAGGATTGCGGTACTTTAGTTTAGTTAATAGAATTTTAGGCGCTTTGTTTTTGTTAACTGAATATGTAGTACTACACTTTAGTTAAAAAAGCTGAGATACTTAACTCTAATTATTAGGAAATTTGTGGTTTGTTTTTGCTATTTTGTGATGCTGTAGTTAGTTAAAAAGCAATCGCGCTCATTGGGGGAGGCCTATGTCCAGCAGTGGACTGAGATAGGCTGATGATGATGATGATGATGTAGTTAGTTGGAACATACTCGTATTTGTTATACTTCAGTTAGTAGGAATAGAAGTATTTTATTTTAACAAGTAGGACTTCAAGTACTTTACAATTTTGGATATTTTATATATATTTTATATATTGGATACGATATATTTTGGATATATTTAGGTAAAACGAAAGCTGATGTAGGTATTTATGAATGCGACAATGACAACGAAACGAAATGTGCACTTAATAATGCTTAAGATCATTTCATGATGCGATCCCGCGCTCCCTCGACGTCTAGGGCGGGAGACGCGGAGGATGTCATGTGAGAGCGCCGAATAAGGATATCAGCGTAGGAAATTGCTATGATTATTAAAAACGGGAAGGGTGGTAAATCTCATGGGAACAACGGTCTTGGCTATATTTTAGATACACCCCAGCTCTGTATCGGGTTTGTTTTTATATTTATCGGTAGTCTCTGCCTACCTTATAATTCTCGATAATTTTATAATTATACATCTGAGTGTAAGTATTTAATTTATCATTTCTATTCAAGCTATCTATCTGTTATATTAAATATTATATAAGATTACATGCTTACGTAATTATATATGTAATTTGACGTTATAAAAATAAAAAACATTGGTGAACATTTTGCTGTCTGACTTCCTTCTATTCAACTACAAGCTGTCTTTTTACATTCCTTCGATATTTAGTACTAACGGTTTATTGACGATTACTTTACGGAAATCCATCGGTACGTAAATAATACCTGAACTGATTTAACAATTTTTGTAAATTATTTTTTATCAGTTACTATCAAAGGACTGACCCATGTCCTCTAACCAATAAAGCTCATTGTTCGATCAGACAAAGCCGTTTCTAACTCACGATAACTGTCCTCGCCATGACGGTGTGTCTGCTAAACACTACAAGGCTACTCTTAATTGCGTCGAGAGGTCCATGCTAACTAGCGAGGCCAACGGGCGAGAATGGAATGTTCTAGGCGCATTCACGTACTTCGCTTGAGATTACTGGCTGTGTTCTATTTGCTCGGTTTCGGTCGCAGTCCGTTGTCATGGCAATGAGGCTGGATTTTGCGCTTTGCAAATTGTGAATAGAACCAGCCAATGTGACTGCTGCTAGGTCGTTCAACTTTAATTTCAGTCACCTCATATACTTTGAGAATCTAAATGACAGAAGAAAATTTTATTACATAAAGAAATGTAATGTATTGTACTGTGATTCAACAATTATTAACAAAACGTATTTGAGAAATAAATGCTTTTTTCACATCAAGAGCTCGTGCTTACAGCACTAAGTAATAAGCAAACACAGCGAAGGAGTGAGACAAATGTATAAAGTAAAGTTGTGACGTCACATCTGGGTCCTGTTCTCTGTATAAGGCGACACGAAATAACGCCAGGCTTTAAAAATGTTTACAACACGCAAACAAGGCGAAAACTAAAGAGGGTTATGTAAAAGCGGCGGAAATTTAAAACTGAAACATTCCATATTTAAATTTTACTGGCGCGTTCCGTTTCGCATAATGTTAGCAACATATAGTTACACTTCAGCAATTTTAAATCGTGTTGTAATATTCATGTATTCGTGTTTCAATGTAACTGATGCATTTATTAAATATTGCAATAAACATATAAACAATATTGTAATAATAAATTTTTTATAAAGTTTATAGATTGTTTATTGTCCAGTTTATTAAATACAGGAGAAAAAAAATACGTACACCATATATTTTTTATTCATTTGGTAATAAAAATAAAATAAGGCGGAGGTCGAAGGGATAAAGCCACTGAATGTAACAAAATGTAACTTAGTAAGGTTATGAATATACGAGTAAATGTCATGTTATAACATTATCATGCATTGAATCAAGGCTCCGGTACATTATTATTATATTGTATTTAAATAAACAATGGTGGTCAAAGTATACAGGTAATTAATTATCAATTAATTATTAATTATCACATATACAAATGTATTTGTTACAAAAATAATAATTAAAATTTTAATTATTTTACCTACGTATTATTATTGCGTTTGCATATGTTTGATTTTGGGGCCATTAATTATTTTATTATCACTTTTATTATATCTTAATCGTATCGTATTTAAGGAAAAACTGAAGTTATAAAGCCAAAACAACTTTCCATCGAAAATTTGCTTTGACTGAAAAATGGATTACGATACATGTAATAATGTTTCTATAAAGTTGTCTCTTGAAACAGATAAAAATGATATAATAAACATTTCATATAAAATCTTTTATACAAGCTAGCTGGCAATTCCACAAGAAACCTCTATTGAATATGTGTAGAATGTTATTACAGCGAGGTATATGTAAAACTTGTCGTTATCAAAGAAAGTTAACCTAACTAAAATATTACAGAAGATCAATGAAGTAAACCAGTTATTAATTTTGACATATTTATATTAAGATGATCATCATCAACCCTATGTCATAGTGTTTCATTGTCCTGCCTGCCCTGCACTCCGCCAGCTTATCGTCGTTTTCGGAGCAAAGACATTTTCAAATTTACCAGAGAGTGCCGACCACGCCCGGTATTGTGTAAATCTATAGATCTCTTATAACCTGCGGGCTTCAGGACTACAAGTCCTTCCTTTTGTGAACTATTATTAAATTATATTTGAAATTTTTAGCTTAGTGATAAATTTTTACTAGCCCTTTTAAATATTAGCGGCTGGTCTACAGATGGTCATGACCGTTAATTAAAACTTAATATAAGACTCATCACAAACCTTTCAGCACTTTTTATATTTTACGAAAAAGATTGTATAACACAAATCCTGTGTATATTTTAATATCGTGAACTTCGTATAACGAAACGTCGCAGTGACGATATTAATAATTCAATTCATCGTCTCTCTAAAATATATACAATGTCATAATTTTAATCAATTACAAGTTAATTTTACTTGAAAGTAATTTAATTACAAACATTTAGAAAATTGGTCATCGTCCTTTGAAATTGAAAATTTATCAAATTTCTTTTAAAGTATACACACAGTTCCTAAGACGTTACTTTGATCATAACTTTGAGTATCTCTTTCAACGTACCTTTCAACTTAAACAGCTATGAAATTTAAAATGGACGTCTTTTTCTAATTATACTTACTTAGGTATTTCTGACAAATAGATACTAAAACTAGTTGACTAAAATGTTAACATTCTTAAAGTATGAGTATCCTTTTTTTTAAAATTGATTTTAGGTCACCTTATTTTATTCGGAAGTGTATGAAATTCATTGATTTGAAAAGTATTTTCACTATACTAAGTTTCACCATAAACGATTAATCAGTTTTTTTTAAATCTAAAATACAGACAAATAAACAGACATATTTTTGTCACTTACTTATTACATTAAAGTGATCGAGAGAGAAAATAGTACAGTCCCGTTTAGGATAATTTACTATCTTTATTTATTTCCCTTTGTGATAATTTATTCACTTGATCATTTTATTCATCGACCCAATAATCGAGTTGATTTATCTGGAATCGTCGCGACTTCTTTATCAACTTTCATCAGATAACTCTCAAAGTCATCGCCAGGAATCGAAAAGTTATCAAACAGCTCTTAGTGTCCAGACGTTCTTACGATGTTACTTTGATCTCGACTTTTAGTACCTCGTTCAAACTTTTGACCTTGGAATGTGTTGCATTTGGAAACGTTATATTATATAATGAATTAAGGTTTCAAAGAAGAATAAAATTATTTTCTTTTTTAATATACATTCCATACTCAATTGTTACCATTAGATCTATTTTAGTTGTTTTTTTAGTACAAGTCACATTATAACCGCGGACTTGCTTTTAAAAGGCCAAACAATAGAGATGAGCGAAGTTGTTCGTCACACGCGTCACACACGTAGTCAAAACGTCTTGTTTAACGTAACTATATCCCTATGCATCAATATTAAAAACGTTACATAATGAAATGATTTATTAACAAATATTCATTGGACCTTTGAGTGCTTGAAACAATTTTGGAGATATTATTTAAATTTATTTAAAAATTCACATCGGGAAATGCTCAGTGTTTACTGTTATTATAATAGTCATTATCATTATCATCATCATCGTCATTACCAACATCATTATCATACTTATCATAGTTATTCTTTTCATCATCATCATCAACATCAACCTGTCATCATTCCACTGCTTGGACATATGCCTCTTCTAATGTGCGCCTCGCGTCCTGATCTCTGTTAGTCCCATCTAGTTTCTTGCTGCAACTTCATCTTTGTATTTTGTTTTTAAAGATTTGATACCATGCATACTCCTGAATCTCTTAAGTTTATATTATAATATTGTAGCTGAAGTTATGGCGAAAGTGAGCCTTATTATAAACAAAATTAATATAAACAGCGAGTAATTAGTGAAATATAATGAGTGAAACGAAACTTAATGCTAATATAATTGGTGAAGTTTGTTACTAATTAGTGAAGACGATGAGAACATTTAGTGGAAGTAATTTAATTAAATCATCTGTATCTTTGTTTATTCAAAATTATTACATTTTTAATTTGTTTTATAATCTCATTTAGCACAAATAGAATCTTATTAGCAATAATAAGAATATTATGACTTCTTTGCGAACCGTCCTAAATGAATTGACATCATTACATGACATCAATTTAGTTTAGTTTTTAATCCTAGGACTTTATTTTCTTTTATCCCGTTGAACCAGTAGGTCACGATCTTTATTGGTCTAAGGCTGTAGCCTTCCTAATTATAAAATAATGCAGGTACATTGCAAATACCTGAGTGGCTTGTTGGTCAAGTGGTTGCAAAACGCGACTGCTAAACCGAGAACTCCAGCGTTCGAATTCCGGGTGAGTCACTATTGGATTTTTTAAAGTTAGAATTTCTAATAGTAACTCGAAACCTGTATCTGTGCCCGGCGCATGGCAATAGGCTCACCAGCTATACCATTGTGGGTCGTAAACATAACTGGTGAAACGTGGGAGTCTATTACACTCCTCTGCCTACCCGTTCGGTGTTTACAGTCGTGTACTTATGGCAATAATAAATCCTATTATTGTCATTAAGCTGTGTTCGCCAATTATAGTCGACTGCGAAATATAAAATTACATAATGAATTTCTCAAATAATTTCATTCCCCTTTAATCCCATTCAGATCTCATTCGGATCTAGATGGTTTATTAATATTCCGTTTTTATACCGCCGAGAGTGGAGAGAAAATTCCTTTGACACTCAAACGACTATAACTGGAAGATAATTTAGTGAAAAAACTAGAAATCAGATCGAGTTATGGACATAGATTAATGAAATAATCCTGTGATCTGGTCTATTTTAGGGATTTGTAACTTAAATTCGATGAAACGCAGAATAATGATATCTACTCAGCATTCATATTAAAACCTTATTGTTCCAGATTTGACGTCCACTATTTTGAATAAGGAACAGTTTTATGCTCAGTAAGTAAATTGTGGTGTAGATGTTTGTGCGTAAAAATACATTTATAGAATAAATTCCTTGTGCTTTATGAATTATTATTATTTTTATTACTAGTCCACTAGCGATGGCAACTCGATCGTGATTTATTACATTTTCCAATATGACCGTTATTGAGGTACGTATTTCAAAGAATACACTTCTATAAATCTTGCCTTTGTGCTACTGACAGACAAGAGACTTTTTGTTATATGTATGTCTGACATTGATAGGAGAAACGTAAATAATGAATGTTTTATTTAATTCAATTTAAGATATTGTTAATACATATTACATACATATAAATTTTAGCTTCTTACACTTCCAGATGTAAACTGTGACTATACCCAGTCTCACACTCTTCTTCTTATAAAGAGGTACAATTATTTCTCTTCACATATTAATATATCGATTGCTACTATCATTATTATTTTATTACTTAATGAATACTTTATATACTATTTAGATTGTTAGTTTGCTTAATAAATCGCAGTCATTTCGTTACATTTCAGTTTGGATTTAACGCTAAATGAATTGAAGTGAGCAGTTCTGAGAGTCATGTCTCAACGTATATTCAAATTCATATATTTGCTGCTTTTGTTTTAAAAAAGGATACGTTTGGAGGAGGTGTGCGCCAAGATATGAACCCAGAACCCTCGGAGAGAGAGGCTGAACTTTGAACTAATAAACTATTATTCCTTTAACTTGCAACCCCCTCATTGAGGCAGGAAACCCGTTTGTAATGGTGGAAGGTTAAAAGGGTTGAAACAAAATACTTTTAATACTCCTGGCCGCGTGTCTCATGGATTAGGGCGACAGAGCTCATGATGGTGACGGAAGCCTAATGCTGTGCACACTCTTCTCGTATGCACTGAAACTTGTATATTATTCATCAAACACTGTAGATGGCGTTAGAGTGACCATAAATCTTGTGTGTTATGAGACAAGCATAAAAATTGTTTTATTTTCACATTTATTACAAAAGTCTATTACTGACATATTTTGTACAAATTGCGAATTGTTTTTTTTTTAATATAGGCCTTAATTTATTAAAATGTTAACGTTAACATTTAGGACACTATGATTAGTATTCAATGCTATAAAAATTGAAATCAAATATACTTTCCAAACCACTATTATATTGTCACACAACGTCGTTGTCATTGACAAAACAATATATCATAGAAATACGATGTATCTGTCTATTATATTTTTGAAATGTAATTATAACAGAATTTATAGGCTAGCTAAAAGTTTATGTCTAATATACGTAGGTCTAGAGTTCGGATGTCTGGTTCGAAATACTACAGCATTATATGCGTTTTGAAGATTAAATATTATTTATTATGTACATATATACATGGGTAAACGCTAATATTACCGTACGGGTTTCAATGTTCTTAAACAGGTTGCAAGTCGTATATGTAATTTTGAAACGAGGTCCGAGTTCAACGCTGTGTCGATAACGGTAACGATAAGTAGAGATTTGAGGAAATTTTTGGGTTACTGTCAGAACTATTAACTCTTTTAAGGTTCCACTGATGGCTGGCTGAGAATTTGAAGGATTAAGGACTTAGATTTCCACGCTAGAGTTGAATACGGCCTGGCAGACTTCATACGCCCACAAAAAAGGTTTGGGAATGTACCGTAAAATTCCTAAGCCGTCTGTGCACCCTAGTCGTCAGCATCTGGCTCGTGCTGTTTGCCGCACACTCGAGGAGCGAGCCAGGAGTAGTTTTAACTACAAGTTTATATTAGAAAGCTTCCTTGCATATTAAAAAACTCACACAAATACGTAACAGACGTATTTAAACGAATATGCAATAAGAAAAATAAATAAATTTTAAATTTCATTATATGTTATGTTTGACAAAATAGTTGAAAAATTTTAAATTAAAGTTCGGTATAACACATGTAAACGCATAAATAGCTGAATGCAGCTGGATTCTAAAGCCTCAGTACCGGTTGGAATGGCGCCTTGGAATGATTTCCACAAACTGATGGAGGATTGCATTTATAACAAACAAAATTAAAATCTAATTTAATAGCAATAGGCTCGCGTAGACTACAACCCCATCGGATGGTAAGCGAGATGTAGTTCAGGATGTGTTGGAGGGTGCAAAGTAAAAATATAGTGTGTTCGCACATAATTATGTTGGTGTGCATTCCTCATTTTTCTAATCAAAGGGAGCGCTGTGTGCTCAGCACTGCAGGCCTCAGTCGCGACTGTATTAGCCGCTGAAACTTGCGCTTGTTTCCGCGTTACGTTTATTTTTCACTCCCGTAATTACTGCAGCCGCCGCCCGCTGCAGACATGTTGACTTTTATATCTTTATTCGTAATGAGAATGTTAATATAACATTTCAAGAGTAAGAACGTTTGCTACTTAATTTAAGTTAAGAAAGTGTACAATATATGCTTGAAAATGCACTTTAAGATGACTGATCAAAAAGTATGAATTGTATTAAAAAGCTATTCAGTGGAGATTTTTACTTAATACATATATGTAAAAAGCTCACTATGAACCAGGTCTCTTTTTACTTACTGGCTTGGGCTCTTAATAATATTATTATTATTACGATCCCGCCCAATGTAAGGCGTGTATGTGGCCTAAGATGAAGCACGAATGCGCAGGAAAAGCCTGCTCACCTTTGCTTTGAAGAGTCCAAAGCTTGGAGCTTGGAACCTCTTACGCCCCTCTAAAGACTGCGTAACCCCAGAACTCTACTATATTAGACTGTCTCAGCGTGAAGCGTTGAACTTGTCTCAGCGTGTTCATTATAAAGTTACCCCGCGACCGCGCGCGTCTCGTAACAAATCGCCGCGCGTCGCGACGTCGACTCCGTCGTGGCTCACATCAGCTTGTTAACACTCGCCCGCACCCGCACGCGACATACTGCACTCTAATTATTTTACTTAAAAAGCTGGTACACATATGGGGTTTTGACGCGTCAGCTTTCACAACGGCCGTTTTAAAAATGTAAGAAGTTTTATGTTATATGTATGTAAATAATGATTATTATTATTATTTATTATTATTCTTATCAGGAATACATATGTATGCAAACGTACACATCTTAACTAGCGGGGGTTTGCATATTATATGTATATATCTTGTATCTTTTCATAGACTGAACATTAAAATCTCTGAAGTATTTTTATCAGTGCTAAAGTAAAGACAGACTCAGAGTTTCCTGCACTCAATTTGTAAAATACACATTCAAGTTGTTCTTATCATAGTTTTACATTTTATTGTTTTCATAGAATTTGCTTTAATTTAGTTAACACTTAAACACGACAATACAATTACACACAGTGCGACTCTTTTTTCACCCCTGGTATTATTTTAAATCTATTGCTATATTAATACAATAGTTTATAAAATGTTCCATGAAATGCATCTTATCAAACATTTACTAAAGAAAAAACGCGGCGTCTAATCGCAACGCGCGTGGTGCGTGTGATACATTGACTGATTATTTTATTACATATTTACATGTAACAACAATAAAAAAGAGATTAAGAA
>DWFV01000773.1:0-12839 GCA_018246775.1 Parelbella machaon machaon
GACCCATATTCCATCAGTGGAATGACAAATGGGTCGATTATTATTATTTTTATTTATAAGACATTCAATTGAACTTCTCTACAATAAACATAAGAAGGCAAATGCTAGAAAAAAAATAAGCCGATATCGTGATGAAACAATCTTAGCTACAAGTGAGTTACCGTGGCCAGCGAGTCGTGCGCGGCGACCGGCCCGTTCCGTGACCGAACGTATTTCGTTTTCCAATTAATGAAGATGATATTATTGGTTCCATTCGTTCTCATTCGGATTGATGACCGAGTGAAAGGTATTAATTATTCGTACGAAATTAAGTCAGATACGGATTTAATTTACTGTTTACGTCTCTATGTGCGATGTTGATGGACGCAGGTGTGGAGGTGTAGCAGTCCAAGTTTCTCCAATTAAAAGGTGAGATCGCGACTCAGCACAGGCAAGTTATACGACCAATATTGTGAAATTAGATTTGAATTGAGAATTGGCTAATATTCTGGAGTATTTTCAAATATTCAAAATTCCCAACTAAAGTAGCTTAATCGGAATAGTGGTAAGTTTTAAGCAGCCAGCATATTACTAGTTTTAATAGTAGTTGCTTTAAGATAGATATTATTTTCAGGTCAAGAGACCTACTGGTCCACACGGTATGGAACACTTGAACTTACCTCAGTAATTGAGACGAATCGATAGAAAGTTTGTTAAATGAGTTTATTATCTTTTCACTGTTACGTTTTCGAAATACAAAAGAACAATTTATTATAATTTAGAAATAGAAGAGAATAAATTACACGACTGTTTTTTTGTTAGTATTCATTTTGATGTTTATGTACAAAAACCTACCCAAAAAGAGCACTAAATAGTTATAATCGATATTAAATTGCAATCTTGACAAAAGCAAGTTTTTCTTAACTTATTAAATGTTATTGAAACTAATCATATAGTCGTATATTTCATACAGAAATATTTCGCTGATTGCAATTGAAGAATGCAATTCAATTCTAATAAGACAATCGATAAGAAGAAGAAGATAATCCTTAAAGAAAATCTTGTAATGGACGTAGAAGTGTAGATACGGTGAAATGTACGTAAAGTAAAATGTCTATAAAAGTTTAATCATAACCCTTAACGTATGAAGTCGTTGACTGGTGAAATATTTCAGTTCAAAACAACAATCTTATTGTTAGAACAATATACATCCGTACAAAGAACGGTGAAGACTTGTGAAGTGATACATGTACTCGTAGTTCCTTGAAAACTTAAACAGAAATTATGGTAACGTTTATTACTAGCACGTTTAGTTTAAAGCGTACAGTAACTAAATGCCAGATGCTCGTACGAGTCAAATGGATGTCACTCCATGCTACAAAGGGCACAATTTGCGCCACGCTGCCAATGTGACTTCTGGCATTAATACTGCCACATGATTCATGAACAGTTTCGCAAGCTAAGCACTATCCAGTCTTAGCACTTAGGATGCGCACGTACTTTTGTTACGAATTAGTATCATTGTGATATAATCACGCCAGGTCACTCACAGGGTCAGCAGAGGTCCGAGTGCTCAATGTCCCTGACACGCTTCTTCTACATTCATTACTCTTCATAAAGAAGTACATATTCTTCGTTATGTAAAAGTAAAAATCAACAGAGTAAGTAAATAAAGAAAATATCAAGATATCAATGAACAAGTATATATCTATTGCTCTGTCCATCCACTCATTAGCCTTTAAAGGTGCACTACTGAACTCCCTTAATCAGCGGCATACCCTCAAATCTTGGATCTTCTAATTACAGCAGTTTTCTACTATCTTCCTCCTTATAATACATCATATAGCTATTGGTCTCTTAAATATTCGATACACGATCATATCAAACATATGTAGGTACTTCACACTTGTCTTAAAGTGTAATAATGTTGGTAATTCATAGTGTTATAATAACAGAATAGTTAAGTGCACAATGTCGGTCCTAGGCGGTTGTTTAACATAGGAATATGGTAATACACGCAGCAGTGAGCTGCCCCTGTCGAATACACGCCGCACCCGTTATAATGGACCGCGTACGTTTCCAACGTTTGCGGTTATGCCGCGTGAGAGTTACTTCATCAATACTGGATACGCACTAACTATGACGAATGACAGTAGATCATCATCATCAGCCTTTGGATGTCCATTTCTGGACATATACCTCCCCTAATCGGAGTAGATAAGCCCACAATTACGATGAGTAAATATGAATGTCATAATTACGGATCTATTTCCTATATTAAAGTTATTATTTATATATGCAAATAACGACATTTTCCCCTAACAGCCGCACACTAACATTCCTTCTGTGGTTGTCGTTATGGACACAGGCACACAACTACATAGTTACTTAATAAGTATGATTGTTTTGTTAAATTTTCACGTAGCGCTATCGTTTCTTATAAGATTTACATTTTTAAAAAAGACACAAAAACATTTAACTTAATGAATCAAAATAACAAAATATATGTAAATAATCATATATAGAATTATATTTATTCTCCCCATTAGTCAGACTTGGTAACATACATCTATAAACCATTTAAAGTAGCGGCTTATAGAAGTGAAAGCAAGACCGGCGCCTCTGGGCGCATATGAAAGAATCCTGCCGGGCGCATAATAATAGCGTTGCGAATTGCCCACGGGGCAGCGCATGCGAGGGGCGCAGGAAACTAGTTCCATATAAAACAGATAGTGAGATTGAATAGTATTGGCGAGCAATAAGAAGCGCGCGAGGGAACCATTGTGAGGTGGCCTTGGCGCCCCGCGGGACCAGGCTTCGTTCTACGTGGGTGGCGCTGCACCAGCCGACTGTGACTGGCTCCGCGATATGTGACTATCACAGGCTGCTATCTGATCGCAGTGATTAAACGAGGGCTCAGGTTACATGGAACGAGTGTAATAGATTATCCTACATGCATGCTAAGTCGCGAGTTAAGAGATACCTATTAGCAATTTTATATCTTTAATAGAATATTTTTTATCTAATGTTGCATCATGTTTCACAAAAGTATATTTTTCTCGCCATGGAACTGTTAAAGTAACCAATGGTTATTTAAAGTCTTAATATAAGTCAGGTTCAAATCTATAACATTATAAACGTAATTATAAACACAGAATCAATCAATGAAGATTTTAGTAATACTATATAAAGCGCTTGGGTACGTGTTAGTGTTAAAAATAGGATCATTTTGTGGCAGTGAATAAAATAAATAAATATACAATATTATATTAACAATAAGTAAAGAAAAACAGGTGACATACGATTAGCCATTGCGCAACATGATTTGTTTAACGATCCCTCATAATGATTCTTGTTGGCATATGTGTAATGCGATATAATTAAATACCTGAGCAAGGAATTTCGTAGCTGTCGGCGAATCATATTACGCTCGGCCGTGCTTTCGAAATGACATCGTGTGGTTTCTTACTTGTTAGGAGATATACAAATAATAATCAAACGATCTCGCACATACTATATTGTTATTTTTAAATAAAGTAATGAAAAAAAATATTTTGGAAAAATATACATTAAGTGGTCCTGCAGTGGTAGAAAATTGCCAGTAATTCGTCAATTTTTAAGTTTGAACGTTCTTATGCCAGAAAGTACATACATATGTATACAGCGATTAATGTAGGTATTTGTAACACATCTTAAATTGAGAATGTAGCTTTCTGCACTCATCCACATAAACTTTATCTCTGGCAAATGTAAATACTCCGTGCGCGATATTTTATTAAATTAGCGATACAAAGATTTATTGTCTAGTATTGGGTACATATAGTTTTTATTGTTATTTCGAAATAACACATTAATTCATTACGTTATCGTTGTTACTAAGATTGATACTAAATATTAAACTCAAACTGCTCTCTTTAAAAATGTCAAGCAACAGAAATCTTGTAACCGTTTAATTAAAATGTTATATTACTCTGGTGAAGGATGGGCAACAATTTATTACAAAAAACATTTTTACTTATTTCTTCAAAAAGCTAACACAAAAGCGAGAATGCAAAGCAACAATCAAGAAAGTAAATTCCATAACAATGCGGCACAACAAACAGAAGTCGGAGCGTAGTACGCTGGAGGCGAGGAAGGTCCTGGGGTCACGACTTTGAGCAGGACTCGCAAGGGCGCTCGCTGTATCAGAGCCAAAGTAGCACAACTGGTTCCACGTATCATTGTATACGCATCGAGTCCTAAGGGATCATGATTGTTTTATTTGAACTCGACCTGCTTGATGAATAGATAATTCTGGTTCCATTGCCTTATCAGCCGGTCTTGTGTTACAGAGACGGCTAAGAAGCCGTGGCTACTAAGTATAAAAAACGTGGAAAAATATCAATTCGAGTCCCAAATTTTGGGGTAATGAATCGTTTCAATCAATCTGATATGTTAAGCTAATCTTGATTTATTCACGATAAGAATAGTACCTATAAATAATCGTTGAAAAGGTTAATTTGATTGTGCTAACATTCAAAAGAAACCTAAGGCTATTTCTAGTTCAGAGCCCATCGTATATGACGTGTGCCGATCAAACCAAACATCTGCTGGTTCAAATTCAATAAGATAACGATTCAAACTAAGTTAGGGGCGGAATGTAGCACGCGATCCACAGGATTTACGGTCGCCGCATGCGAATATAAAACGAATCGAGTACACGTCTCGCGTTACACTCGAAACCTACTTATTTTATATAATGTCTTCTATTACGCAATATGAACGTTTCAAGAATACAATATGTAAGAAAATGGGATTTATTATTATTACTACATTCTCAAGCAATGACCCTTATGGGGATACAAAAAGATTCGATTGACAAATATAGATCCATCTTCATAAGTATTTTCATAGACAATGTTCATTTCGTAAAGACACGAATCTTGACTACAATACATATACACGATTTATAAACTAACCAACAATCCGTCACATTTGTGTGGATTTCACATATGAGATAACATTACATTATTTCATCGAAGCCATAAAAATATCGACTGTTATTCATAGATGATATTTCGTACAGTGTGAGAAACATATGACCGACAAATCGATATTGATTTACTAAGGTTTGAACAGTAACCGCAAGATTGCAACGCATGTCTCATATAAAGCCACTGCAATCTGATGGCTTCTTAAGAAGTGTTTCGGTGTCGACGTATCGTTAAATTTTCAATTACACACGGAAGCCCGACCTTATACCCTCTGCGTATCGTATTACTCAAATCACTTAATGCAGACGTGATAACGTATGTATTATCTATATGAAAAGTTATATCTACCTTCATATTATAAATAAAAACTCAATTCTAATACCATATTTGATTTTATAATTTTTAATATGAATCGAAAAATAACATCTATAGTTTCATATTTTATCTTTGATGTGTAAAAACGGGTTATCAAGGAATTAAATGAAGGCGTGTCTGGGTGTATTTCATCCTTTCTAAACATTAATTTCGCTTCATTGAAGTACACGCAACAGATATATCGTTACGACAAGTGAGTCATACGACGCTACCGGTGTATATTTCTGGATCGTCTGAGAATCACTACAAATGCACTGTCTCAAGTTCGCGCGTTCCTTTTGGTCGTATGAGGACGAATTGTAGAAATACAGACTTCTACAGAACGTTACCGCCTTGGGAGAGCGTAGGCGAAGATACAGTATACATTTACCGTAATTTTTTCTAATATACATTCAAAGTACTCGTAATATTACGAACTTTTTTTATTTTTTTCATTTTATAATGGGTTCTACACACAGCCATCTGATGCCAAAGTGGGCTCGAAAAGAGACTGTAGCAATCAGACGGTTGAGAAGGTACCAGTGTTTTGATTAAATTAAGAAACCAAAATATTTTATTTAAGTCATCCGAGTAGGTACATAAGTTTGCCAAACCACAATTGGCCATTGAAGATCCGTGCACAGCAGTGGAACGATAGAAGGGTTGATGACAGTAATAATGACTGCACCATTATATCATACGTATTCGACATTGAACGGTGTAGAAGTAAACGCTGATGATGAAGTTAGGTACATGTGCCTTCTACAAACAATCTTCAGGTATTCCGAGAAAGTCGCTGTGCCGTATCTCGTGACCCCTTTTCCCATAAGAATGCTTTGTAGGTTATAACGCTGCCGTTTCCCGTCATTAAACACAATACAAAATGTTCTGTTTCCCGGGAGCAAATAATCTTGAAAGAATCAGCGAGGAGGGAGGGAATCTCCGTGAATTGTTGATATAATTTATTTTGTAGGCGTTTCTTTAGCAAACAAGGATGATGCATAAATTTCTATTATGAACTCAAATTTTCCTGTATAGCTGCCGCCGCTATGTACATACTGAATATATAACATATATACAGGGCAATGGTTATGCGTCCTGGGAAAGGACGAGGGGTTTATGTGATGTTGTTAATAGCAACGGAAGTAGAAGACACATTCAAGAAAATGCCTAGTTCACTGCAAACTTAAACGAGATGAACGGGTTCGAACGGCAAAGGGACGGAAGCTTTACATATAATTAAGATCCTGTCATATAAAATTACCCGAAATCTCTTAACGTGCCCTGAATTAGAAAACCGGTTTTAATATTAACGTAAGGACCATTGGAATGGGATGTTTGGTATAAATGTAATGGTTGAGATATAGATGAAAATTTCACAAAACGAAAAGTATTATATTCCAAATTCAAAATATCCAAAATGCGTTGTTTATAGATGAGAAGAAAGCTCAATTTACTCTATTCGCTCCAAGGCGCCCTACTTGGTATATCAGAAAATATTTGCAGCAAAATATAGACTCCGCCATACTGAGCTTAAGTAAAGTGTTATGCAAAATGCAAATCGTGGCTATAAATTAGGATGTGGCAACAAAAATGTCTTATAAAGTTCAGAAGGCTTAAAGTTCGCACATGGCTGCAGGTTATGGCTGGGAGAAGGGACGGCTTAAACGATTATGGCATGGTCAAATACGCATCAGTGTTATCGAGACCTCTCTCAGGCCACGTTTAAACGTGGCTCTCTAGTTTTAAAGACCGTTTCGCTTAAGTATCTATTAAGTATTTCGAGAGCAGCTGCATAATGCCGGTCAATTTGGTCATTTAATAAATTACCATACATTTCGAGTTACCGATAATTAACACGAGTGTTTCCTTATTTAGAAAAGCAACGAAACTTTTTAGGATTCTAACGAACAGAGCTGTAGAAATTCTATGAAAAATCTGCAATTTCAGAAAGAGGAACGTCACTTTTCAAGGTGATGTGAAATAATTCCCGAAATTTGTCGAGCATTTGCTTCGTTTTCAACGGCCGTGAAATATTTCCAATAAAAATAGTTTTTAAAGGCTGTAAACTCAGTACAAATTACGGGATGGTAATAAAAGCGACGCTTTTATAGCTGAGACGATTTAGTATGGGACACCATCGACACGTTCGAGGACATTAAATAGGGTCCCAACTGTTCCTCGCGACGGAAATATTGGGCGGCGTGTTTTGAATATTGTAAAATATAAGAATTATAGAATATTATACGTACACAACAAAATTATAAAAAATATATTTAAAAGAGGATTATTGTCAAAAGACATTTTGATGTTAAATCCATTTCAAAATATTGGAGTTTGGAAAATAGTATATAAACATCTTTTTAAGATTGTAGTTATATGTAAATGTTAACTAAGGAAGTGTGGGCGAGTTTACGGAATCGCATTATGATCTGTAAAAATGTAACAGTCGTATGTTCTACCGACTCTCTATGACAACACAAAAGTTTTGCCAAGTATTCGGTCGCAGTACCACCACGCCATAACCCTTGTTAGTTTAACGCGTTCCTATGCCAAGTCTTTTACGGAGTACGTGCATTATGACCGCAGGACAATGTTCGCACAAGGAACACGTATCAGCGGTTAGTTTACCCCAAGGCATAGTTTAGTGAATATTGAATGGAACAGAGGCCGCATTTTTCGTAATACAAGCAAATGTTTCGAAGGTAATGGCTTTGAAAGAATCGCGTTCGTTCCGAGACCGTATTTTCACATCGATGGCATCCGGAATTCTAGTCATGGGCATTTTATCGCGAATCGAACACTCTTGGCTTCCTAACAGTTTTATATTGCAACACGGTTATAACAATTTACATAATGATTTTCTTTGAAGACTTTTTCTAGTTCGTTATTCCTATTTACCTTTGATACTGAATAATAAATGTTGAGTTATAAATTGTTATTTTGACAATTTTGTTAAGTGCTATCTTTTAATGTGATTTAATTGATAACGAATGTAGTGTATCGCTGCAGAGCTTGTGAGGTGATAATAAAATATTTTCAATCGACACAGGCACGCCTTAGAAAACGTGGTGATATATGTATAATCTACATTTCTGCACATCATCATTTGACAATAATATGGTAAATTATTGATCTTTATACATTAACAAAATGGATCTCTCAACATTCGTTTCAATGGTGAACTAAATGTCTTTTAACAGGAAAAAACTAAAATTTGCAAATGTGGAATTTGGCTGAGAAGTTAAATTAAAATTTCTAAGAAGTTATATTTTATTTGGGTATGTATATTAAATTAAATCTAAGACAATCTTAGAGAATCCTTAACGCTTTAGATGATGATTCTTTTACGAGATTACTGTTGCGAGAAAGCTGTGATTATGTTATTAATTATTAGAAAATAGCGAACATGGGCATAGACCCTTAAACGTGTTCGACGATGTTATAATTTTATGGGTTAATTATTTCAAATAAAACCATAAGTAGAGATGAAAATTTTAATTAGCTCTACATATACGTAATACATATTCATAAGGGTTTCTACAGAAACAGGTTTGCGATCATGCGATGAATGAGTGTCCATCTACGGCTAATTTATTAATCAATTTACAAATAGCGGATAGAGATGTAAGACTGGCGATAGTGCTTGCAACTCTGCGAGCAATTACTTTGCATTAACAGACTCGTTTTATCGTGAACATCGACTCTAGCTAGAGATGTTGTATATGCTTTAATTTCTCTCATTATCTCAAGTTACGAAAGTATTTAACGAGGGTCCAATAAATATAATTAAGTGGCAAACGAGCCGTCTACGTTAAATAATATTTATGCACACAGATCTCCATTAAATTCAATCCTGACGAGATTCCACGCGAAATGGCCGTACGCGGAATTAGTTCTAAGAATTTCTGATACAGTGATAAAAGTGGTCTTCTAGTTCTCAAGATATGGGAAATATTCAGGTAGCGTTTTGCTTCCTGCCAAAAACTAGTTCGTAATGATAACTAACAAATTACCAATGATCTATATCATACACCGTACATAGTTATACTCGTATATAGCTTGGACAAACGTAGCGTAGGACGCGCTTCAGCTGGAGTGACGATATATTCAATAATGGATGGAAACGGACTGATGATAATATCATACGTAAATATAAATAAATTGTATGTACCGTGGTTTATCTTACTAAAGAGAGGATGAGCTCGTATCATTTTCCTCTTTACATATGTTGTACTTGCTCTCGAAATAAGTACAATGCTGTTTCCAGGCACAAAAGCAAACTTCATCATCATCATCATCATCATCAGCCTACTTCCGTCCACTGCTGGACATAGCAAACTTACCGACTGCGAGTTGCAGTGCGCCTGGTACGTCCTAGTTACTCTTTCAGTAAACGTAATAATAATAATTTTATATTTTCTGTATAAATTCCTGTATTTTTTTAAAATAATTCTTTATATTTAAAATATAGGTAGCAGAAAAAAGTATTCATTGTGACTTTGAAAATGTATTGTACATCCGTATATTAAATCAGTTTTAAGTTTTTCTAATTTTTCTTTTCTCATAAAAGTTTAGCCGATACCTTAAGTCTTTTTATATCACAATACAGTACAGTCGGAGTCTATTCTTTTAGAAATTAAAAACAAAACGGTAAAGTCATTTAGAGCTTTCCATCGATGATAGAGTTATTCATAATTAGTTCCCCGGTGGCAGGCCGTTGGAAGCATTCTTGCTTAGGCGAAGATTTAGATGCCAGCCTTACGCGACTAGTCAGCTGCAAGAGTAATGTGTTTCACTGCCACGCCGCCGGGGTAATTACGCACAGATCCAAGATTTACTCGTTAACTTTCCCAATCAAATGAGATTAATGCCTGCAAAGATTATAATCTAATCTCTAGACGCTGTTTCCAATTGCACAGGCTGTTCTCGTTCCTCTGACACGACACATAAATATGCATATATGTATGTATGTATGTATCTGTAGGTGCATATGTAAACCAGCGTGCGTGTATGGACACAGTTGTGTATGTAGAAGAAATACGTAAAGTCTGTGGTAATGTGAAGGATATATTTATAAGGTTATATGTATATGGCGTGATGGTATAACATACACATGTTCAAAGTGTCAGATGTATATTTTATACTAATCTACTGTGGTATTCTTTGTTTCACATAGACATAATTTGACTACCTCGTTGGACGAACGGTTGCAAGCACGACTGCCGATCGGGAGCTCCTGGGTACAAATCCCGGGTCAGGTACTATGGGATTATTCTAATTTAGAATTTCTGGTAGTGACCCGGAGTCTAAATCTGTGCCCGGTGTATAGCAATCGGCTCACCATCAATTCCATGGGACTTTAACGTAATTGGTGAAACGTGCGAGTGTACTACATTCCTCTGCCTACCCCTTCGGATATTATAGGCGTGACGTTACGTTTACAGACACTTTAGAGTGATGTTTCACGCATTTATGACAGAATGACAAAGTACTAGAAAGCTAAAGAACAGAAAATTAGGCCCTCATGAATAAAAATGGTAAAGTATTGTGCAGCAACAAATGGTCGGGATTGGCTTCCGAAACGCTCTCTCGCTCTAACCTCTATTTTATTCAAACTAACTTATGATTTACGATACGACTGACGTCTTGGTCAGTACTTGGTCTTACATTGTTGAGCGTGGATTGTGGATTTGATTGCCATTTAAGGAAAACTATTTATGTGGTATACACAATTCTTTGCTCTGTGTAAGAATCCAAAATTGACCGTATAAGCCTTTAGCACCATCCTTGATCCAGTGTTTGCAAGGGTGACTGTTAGTCCAGAGGTCACAGCTTTGGTGTCTAGGTCGGGTACTGTTGTTTTATTTGAAATTCCTAGTATGAGCTTGGAGTCTGGATATCCTTATTCCAGGGTAGGACGTATAACGGCACAGATAAATCGTAGAAGTGGCCTACACTCCTCTGTCTCCTCCTCTACTTTTCGGGAAAATATAAGCATGATGACGTTATAAGCGAACAGAAATGTATATATATAGTTTGTCATCCATGTGGTTACCATATCCCTCCTTAATTTGAGATCAGATGGTTGCATGTAGATTTGTATCGATATATTATTACTATTATTATTTACAGACAATATCGCATGTTTTTATTGACACAGAGGCGCCCCATGAAACAACCAACCTTGACATTCATTATTACATGTATCACTGCGTTGCATTAGCAAATCTTACGTCGTTCCACTGTTGGACACGGGTCTCTGTCCCCCCTCAGAATGAGAAGGGTTTGCACAATTAAAATAAAACGAAAAGAATTCAGATCAACTTAAAGATTTTTTGTTAAGTAAACTTGTCGTAAGAGCAAAACCCGAAGAACAGGAAACGGTGGCCAGCGCGTTCAGTCTTTCAAAATATGATATATGCGTTACTTGTAATACAAGTTTCTTCAAGTTGCTGGCGCTGTAAGTCAATACAGATTCTTAACTCGCACAAGTTAACGAGACACCACGCTATCGACACTGACGCATGCAAGGCAAGAGATGGCGGGAAGGGAGGTGCATTCCTCGTAAGTGCTATGTTGATTTCTGCATGTTGCAATTGATGTTTACCGTTGCTGCATTACACAAATTGGCCCTGTTGAATCGAAGCGCCGGGAAGATTCATAGCCATCAGCGTACGTAATTAATTCGCCTGCTGCACCCCTCCCTTCAAAGGGGGCAATAGATAGTATGCGTTATTTAAATTCCACAAGAAACGCCTTTAAATTCAATGGACGTATTTACATTGAATGTTGCCGAACGGTCGCCGTACGGCACGTAATGTTGAATTCGCAAAATAATGCACGTCGATATTGTCGACTTGCAGTATATATCTGTAAGACAACATTGCGCTGATAGGTGTATGAAAAAGATGAATCATATAATAATATTTAATAATGGAGAAAATGCTTTTGTAGCGTTCTTTTATAACCAGTACTAGTCTACACTGTCATCAACATGCGATATTTTTGATCATCAAAATTTGCTATCAAACTTGCAGATGTAAAATCAGTCTTAATATTATTTATTATTGTTACATTTTAATACTTAACACCAAACCCCGAACCCCGAACCAAAAGAAGTTTAAAATTATATTAACCTTATACACTGAAACGTAGAATACTAAGATGTAACAACTAAGATGTAACAATTATATTAAGATATAACAATACTAAGATATAACAACTAAGATGTAACAATTATACTAAGATATGACAATACTAAGGCTATAACTTTTAAGAAAATACTTATCGCAATGCGACTGTTCGTGATTTAGGAAAAATAACATAATAACACTTAATAAAAGAAATCCGAAATTATGATGAGATGATACATTATAACGTAGGTAGTATAGTAAATCATAATAATAATAGCGTGACTGCTGATCGAGAGGTCATGGGTTCGATCCCGGATACCACTGGATTTTTTTAAACATGAAATTCTTCATCATCATTATCATCATCATCAGCCTATCTCAGTCCACTGCTGGACAT
>DWFV01000774.1:0-12834 GCA_018246775.1 Parelbella machaon machaon
GTGTACTACACTCCTCTGCCTACCTCTTCGGCGAATACAGGCGTGATGTAACGTTTTTTTTTGTTTTTATTTTTATGACTAAAATTATGATAAAATCTCTAAGTATTTGTATTTTATTTATAGTTCCCGAGCTGGGCGGGCTGGCTCGACGTGCAGCGGGCTGCTCCAGCGCATTCTCCGCGCCGTCTCCCGCCGCCCATCACGAACCAGGTATGGCTTTAAGATATATGTAGATGTCAATTTGTAAGGGATTAGCGATTATTGGTTCCCGAGAATTAGTAATCGCGAATATCGGTAATCGTAAAGGAACCTAAAGCTATCGTTGTAGAGTCGAACTCTAGTAAAAGGTAATCGCACAGTAAAATTGATTAGTGAAATAATTATTATTATTCTCGTGAACGAAGTACTACTACGAAACGGAAATTGTTTTTAGTTTTAAAATGGTATGGATACAAAAAGGATATTATTCATATCATATAGGTTTTCCACTGACAAAACATGTAATGAATTAATATTCATAAACAATTATCGTGCATATCATCCAACCCAACGCTTAAACATTTCGCTTCTCTAAAGCGCTTTATATTGCTACAAACTATAAAATCATTAAACATCTCGGAAACTACCAAGAACTACTTTTTTTACACGTTTACTTGAGGAGTAAGTTAAATGTATAAAAGAAAGTGGGTTTCTATTAGGTCGTTAATTAAATATTCTTCCCTCCCGCTAAATCTGAAATGTTCTTAGTTCAAAAGGTGGAATAAACTAGCAGTTACGAGATATCTCGGTTCACTTTTACACTCGCAAAGTTCTTTCCGTTCTCGGCTTTCGGTTAAGTAATTAATTCTTTTGGCGGTGCGTTCGAATTATTCGCTTCTCGGGAACATTAAAATAAAATAAGCCTAATGGCGGCAGACCCGACCAGAATGCAAGATTTCACATGATATTTTTTGAACGTTCATCAAATATCATTATCGATTTACAATAAACCTTCAAATGTAAATTGTGCAATAAAAATTTGTTTTTTTTTGCAATTTGGGTGAATTTTGTTTAGCTGTTAGTTAACTTGTCCTATTTCACCTTTACGAGTGTAATCATTTTACTGAACCGTAGATATACGTCTATAGTTATTGCAATAACTACAACGTTACGCCATGTATTTATGTAGAGATATGACAAATGCGTTTCCAATATCGACTTCAAACCCGAGAGTTATTGTTTTATTAAATCACGAAACACCGCGCACTCAATCGGAGTTGTTACGAAGAAATCTCCCTAAAATCTTCAATATTTATGAGATACCGTTAAGTGCGACTTGTTACATGGTTTGAATTTGTTCGCGTGTATAAGTGTTTTTATTTCATCTATTCGTTATTTGGAGCCACGCGAACTTGTTGTTAGAATATTTTAAGGCAAACGATGTTCTATAGTCATATATGTATATATGTTTGCAATGATGTGTATGTAGTAGTTAATTTATGCATTATACTCGTATATTTATGTATTATTGTTGTTTGTATATTTTACGTTACATATAGTTATTAACCCAATTATCATTACTATTATATCTTTGCTTTTTTTTGGTGTTTCTCAATTATCTTTTTGCACCTGCCTTTTAATTTTGAAATGATCCTATTCTCCAAGGGTAGACTGGTGGAGAATGCCACTAGGCATTAAGTTCGCCCTTTGTTATGCCTGTATATGGTGTATAATAAAGAATAAATAAATAAATAAAGTGTTGGACTTATTGTTGACGACATTTTGTACGGAAAGTTATAATGATTAATGAATCACACATTTCGTTTATTGTTAGTTTCTTTCAACTATACAGCGAATGTAGATACTGGCCGGTTTAGTTGAATAATTTGCATAGCCGCTCAAAAAGTGTTATGTCACCGAATATGTATTACTTAGTAATTGTCGGCTTAATTTTTTGTTACATACTCTAATATTGTTATAAAAAGACATCGACGTTTTTATTATTTAAATAACGCTATATTTTTTACAAATAAAATAACTTTAAGTCCATCTAATATTGACCGGATCTTTTGGTTCGATATTATAACTGGCTTAACGTTGTTCTCTTTTTGAACGAAGAAAACTGATTCACTAAGTGTCTTTCTCACACTATTTGCAATGAATACGTCCCATGTGGTCTTAGAACGAAAACAAGTTACGCTAGACTTGTTCGTACTTAACAATACTGAAAGCTACACTCCGACTGCGGAGGTTTAGCTGCATTAGATTACGTTTAAAAATAAAGTTTCTATTTCATTTATTTGCTACAGAAAACGAACAGTTTTTTTGTTGTCTTAATAATAGTAATTTGATTATTGCTAACTACTACCTACCTATTATAATTATTTAAGACATTAGGTACATAAAATGACAGCGTAATTGAGTGTCAAATTCATATCTTCTATGAGATTTAACCATAATTTTTCACTTTGAAATAATATGAAAGAAATAGAGCAATGTAGTTAAACGAAAATGAAATAAAAATTAAGGTGGTATAAAAATAAAATGACGTAATGTGGAGCATGATTCATACTAGAGAATTTAATTAAATTCGCTTTTTAAGAACAATACCCAGAGTTAGATGTGGGTACTCGTTTTCAATGTAGCAGATTTATCGCAGCATAGCAACGAGTATTGGAAAAATTTATGTTCTTGTTTAACCCTTGTTTTATTGACCGATGATAGTGTATTTTATATTTATTATGTTTATTAACTGTAGTATATAAAGGCACAACACAAAATAAAATCTATAGAGATACTCTTACCAATATGATCAATTTTCTTTACTTAATTACATCTTAATAAAAATGTAGTAAATACTATAGACATTTGTGAAGAATAAGTGTGAAATTATTGTAACAATATTCCTAAAATATGATGTAACAGATACATATTGGATCCGTCATGATTATATCATATTACCGTTGGGTAAAATGAAAAAGTGCAAAGTATGGTTAAATATTTCCCAGAACGAACGGAAATGAGCTGAATTGAATGTTGAACTGTGTTTGACCATTCATTCATTCATGCTCACGTGGACACGTCACACTTCCCGCTTGCCACGTTCCGTAACCTATTCGTAGCAATTAATTCAGTCGCGGCACTTGTCTATAACGTTAAGAATGAATAAAATGTACTGAGGTATTTGTAAAACATAATAAACGCATCATAATAAGTGAATAAGACGATTATATTACATTACTACATAGATATCTTATCTGTTCTTTTGAGCTAAATTGCAAATAAGAAATTGCGAAGCGTTTTCGAACATGCAATACAGTGCAAGTACACAAATTTACAGAATCTTTGAACACATCACTAAACCTTCATACAAAATGAAGCCTTTATAAACTCTAACCTACTCTACGTCGTACGTTTTAGTGAAAAGATTCTTATAAGAAAATATACACAGTCGTTTTCGTATAAAATAAAACCGAGTAGGAACGAGGCATGAATATAAATATTTAGCGTAGCCAGGAGGCTTATTACGGAGGCAATATTCTGTTACGCGACTTGAATTTATATTTACCGCTAAATGACATCCTCTTCCGTCGTTCGCGTCAATTATACGATAAGGAATTTTAAGTTACGAATGTAATTTTAAGTGCACTTAAGTTTTATACCGCACACATCGGAATCTTGACTAGATTTCATGTTATACTCTACTAGCTGGTTCTTTGTTTGTAATGGTGGTTTCTGAATTGATTCCATGTGTTTTTTTTTAATTTTACTATTTTGCAATAGTTTATTGGTGGTCAATACAACCAAGCATTAAGTAGTCCTTATAAATAGCACTTCATATTAGTAGAGTCGTATTCAATAAAATTATTCTTTACTGTACACCAAAAAGATAGAGAAAGAGACGAAAGATTGAAGAGATGGAAACTACAAAAATCGATCTTATAGCTAACAAACGATCTCTACCAGACAAACTTTGGGTAGGAGTTAAAATAATAATACCAGTAATTAAACACGGGGCAGAAGTTCACAAACAAACAATAAACAATATAAGTAATAAAAATAATTACAGTACATAATAGTCATAACAATGACTGTAATAATATCAATAAATATGTAACGCTAATAAATATACATATATTTATAGTAAAGTAGTATTATTTATGTTTTATTTTAGAACGAAATAAGTACCTTTTGACAGTACATTTTGTAAAGTATGTACGTTACAAGTTATTGTACGTTCATGTGGCGTTTGTAAGACGATGGGCAGTGCCTACTGTATGAAGATATACATCATGATAGTCCATATTTATGGGTCGTTGTAAAAATTTAAACTTAATTATTAAGAGTAGATTTTCGCGAAATAACACCCGAAACAATTGTTTAAATGTAGTTATAAAATTCATTATTAAATCGTGAAGACAAATTGACCTATTTGACACAACGGTTAGTATATGGAATTATTCCTGTAAAAATTTCGTCTTAGATTCTTAAAGATTACTTTACGGCTACCCAATGTACCCAACAGAAAAATTCTACAATGAAAATTCTAAAAAATATTTAAATATTTATTCAAACCCACTACAAATATATCTTACTATTAAATGTTTCGTGAGTATTTATACAAATGATTATATATTTACCGGCTTAACTCACGTACGTTTTTCGGGATGGCCCGACTAGTTTCGGACCTGTACGAGGTCCTCCCTCATGAGCTCTCGCCGTTTGCAGCGAGGTCACGGCGGAGACTGAGTTAAGCCGGTAAATATATAATCACAAATAGATCTGAGATGAGCACGAGAATTTGTATAAAAGTTTTCTGAGTATACAATTATTTATATTACGATAGCGCGTTTAGAAATGTATCTGATAATTCATCGACTGTCTAATTGCTATCGATTTGCGTGTTTCCAGATAATATTATTATGGTCACTATTAAAAGAAAATGTAGTATTAGATTTTCTAGTAGAAATTTCTAGTAGTGGCTCGGAGTCTGGATTTGTGCCCAGTGCATGGCAATAGGCTCACCATCTATTCTATTGTGAGATGTAAACGTAATTGTTGAACCGTGGGAGTGTTCTATGCTCGCCTACCTACACCTTTGGAGATTACAGGCGTGATGTTACGTTTGTAGCATTTTCCAAGATGTAATAATACAAAAATCTGTAATTGTATTCCATGAGGTTGATGAGTTCTTAATATTGCCTCGCTAGTTGTCAATACCGCATTCATCACATCATCATTATCCACCCTTTTATCATTCTACTGCTCGACACTGGTTTCGTCTCAGAATGAGGATGATTTGTCAGACTACCACGCTGGGTAAATGTAGGGTACTAGACTTCACTTGTACACCAAGTAATATTTCATCTTAAAACGCACATTTTCGTAATAAAAGTGCGCGGGAGCATTTGAACTCCGAATCCTAAACTACTACCTTGCAACATTGAAATAAATTACTCAGTGAAATGAAATTGGTCCAATTTTGAATTGCTTATGAAAATCGAATACCCTCACAAAGCTGGAAATAATAAGCACTTCATCTACCTCATCCGGCGACACTAGTCGCGGTAGGCCACGTTAGAGTTAGTGGTAGCAAATCAGTGTAAAGTGCTAATTCAAAATCTGGTGATATTTTGAAATATGCTATCTATCCTTCTGAATTCTTCTTGAGCAATCTAGGACGAGCTGAAAATAATTGTAGCTTAAACCTTCTCGGGAGCCAGCAGTCCAGTACCTATTTGGATGTATTCCAAATTTAACTGTGTGCTTATAATTAGCATTTAACATTTCACAAGGATTAAGTATAATTAGTGTAATGAAATGAAGGTTGAAAGAAACGAAAGTGGTATGAATAAAAACATCTTAGCGTTGCCGAGAGGCTTATTATGAAGGCAATATTCTGTTACGCGCGCTGAATTTATATCAACCGTTAAATGACACCCCCTGACCCTCGGCGTCAATTAGTATCCCCAGCCCGAGCCGCTGGAGGATGCCTCTAGTTACAAATGTAATGAATACTTACGATTCTAAGCGGACGTTCATTGTGCTAAGCAGACACGCTACGACAAGGCGATAAAACTTATTTATGATGTTGGGTAGGACACTGGCTAATGAACATCTGGCTATATTATTCTTGTCGTATCATTATGTCATTAACTGTCCCATTGGTTGAGTGCTTGCAAGCGCGATTGCTGATCAGAAGGTTTTAGGTTCGATTCCCGAGTCGGGTACTATTGCATTTCAGATGTTCTAGTAGAAATTTATAGGTGACTCAGAGCCTTAATCTGTGATCTCATTACAAGCACGATTTATGTTTATCATTATGTCAGGTCCTTTACGGGGCAGGCAGAGAGTACCGGCTGCCAAATATTTGTTCTCACATACTTGAAGTGCTTTTTATACATTCTGTTTGTATCCATGTATACTACTTAAAATAAATGAGACATAAGAAAATCCAGCATGAAAGTACTCGTATTATAGACATATTTATTTATCTACCGCATAATTAAATCTTTACATCGTCCTTTATTAGTCCTACTAACTAAAGATGCTCCCGTTAACCAGGAATAGTCTGGATGATGTCGGTGTTTTACGCTCTTCTGTAACGTAGATTAAATCAATTATTTAACGTAGACATATTACTATTAAAACTAATTGAAAAGCACAAAATAGCTCAGTAAATTTAACAATGAGCGTCAATTGTATGTCATTTAGGGCTACTTCCACTATAACTCAGCTTGAATACGTCAGTATTCTTATATTGGAGAGGGGTGTACCGTCACTACAGAGAAGGCCTCCTCAGTCGAAGGCTTGCTTGACTAAGGATTAGGGGAGATACGGATCTCTGAACTACCCCTGTGTCAGCAGTTTTATAACCACCCTAAAAAGATTTAACGTCGATAACAAATATAACCTATTGTTTAACGTTTGCCTTTTGAAATAAAAAAGGAAATACTGGAAGTTAAGTTAATATGTTAACATACCAGGATATTAACGTAATTAATTACTCCTTCCTCAAAAATTATTGCGTTTATATACGTACGCACTCGTCGTTTAATCATACATTACTCTATAATAATAAGAAGCGATATCCTGATTGCCGAAATTTCAGCCGCTTACAGTAACTACTATTTCATCGTAATAAACGTAGTTTGAACGTAAGCGTTTACTGCAACGCAATAAAATGGCTACGCGCTTCTTGACATGCTTTGTGACCCCGTCAATGACCTGGACTGAAGGTACAACTGCAATAAATAATTTATATCATCTAATATTGACTATTATTTTATTAAGCTTCTCTGACCTAAATCATAATACAAACACATTTTTAATAACATCTAAATCGCTCGAAAATATATGCAGGTGTTAAACGTTAAACCGTTTGAAGACTCAACCCGTGACTGTCCGGCAGTACCCTTGTTCCCAAGACAATTTCCTCGCCGAGCTAATGGCATAATTTGTCGCTGCATCGTTGAATACTAATACTATTTATACAAGCTTTATATCGTGCTCCCTTTAATATTACCCTTTAATCGAACAATAATGTATGTAGGATCAGGAGTGCCTTGGTCCATGTTCATTATTAATAAGGATGGTAGTAATTGGTACAATTATTTATTTCAAACTATTTACACGGAAATAATGTCAGTAAACGATGTACAATGGTTCTCAATATTTAAATTAATAATAATTATTTTGGAAAAACACTGATCAAACGAGATTCTCAGCGATTCGTCGAAGACGTGGTGCGCTAGCGCCGTCCGAAATCAAAGTGATCTTTAAGATGGCTGCCCCGCTCCCATCGACACGACGCTCCGCTAGAGTGACATCAACGCGAGGGTAGTCCTGTCACTCTTGACGCTGTCTTTATTCAAGCGCCGTCACGGCCAGACTGACATACGACCGTCCTCGGGCGTAAACCAATTTCTAAAACAGAGGACCCAAATCACTAGAGGCTGGTAACACCCTAAACGCACACTAACAAATCCTCCCATTGAAAGACGAATGTAGAGAAAACCTCTGTCACCTGACGTCATTCACTCGGACGACTGCTCGTCCATCCTGTTAAAATTAAAACTTACTAATCTGATTATAGTCCACATGTCAACGGTCATCCTAATAATTATGGTTCTTACTTGGACTGAACGAGTGCATCCCTTCAACCAACTCATCAGGGTTGGCCCGGACGACACTGTCCCTTCGACCAGTTCACCATTGCAATACGTCTGGACTGAGCCAGTGCATCCCTCCAACCAACCTTTTTAGGTGTGGCCCGGACGACACTTCTCAACCAGGATCAACTCACCAACGCAATACGTCTGGACTGAGCCAGTGCATCCCTTCAACCAACCTTTTTAGGTGTGGCCCGGACGACACTTCTCAACCAGGATAGACACATCTGGACCAGACTAGTGAATCCATTCAACATGCTGGATGTCACTATCGCTGGCCAGGATCGACAACTTAACAATTACAATCGTGACATAGTATGGCAAATGATATACCTATGATGGCGAAATATCTTCGTAGGTAGAAATTTCTATTTCATTCTGTACATCCCATGTCTCAGGATCTGAGTATGCACTGAGAGTCTCCGACCCAGCCGAGATTGTACGAGAGGCAACGGATAAGGTATCCGAGCTTGCGGTCAATAGATCGTCGTCATTCGAAGGTAACGTATTATCCCGACCAATCAGTGTAACATCTGATACATCCTCCGGCGCCGTCTCGGTCTCAACATAATTCAAAAGATTTGTCGTGATTTCGAGTAAGCCTTCGTGCCCTTGTGGTACTGGGCGCAAGTTCTCATGAGAATACTTATACGTTCTATGAGATCCTGCTAAACTCTTTAATTCATATCGATCATTATCTAATACAGAAGTTATAACAAATGGACCCCTAAACTTTCTGTCCAATTTAGTCTGGTTCCGCTCATTGTTTTTCAAGAATACAAATTCGCCTACCGAAAACGGTTTTATTATTGCACGACCTCGATTAAAACGGCATGCATCCGATTTAGCCGCCTTTTCAATATTAATTAATGCGTCTTTTCGTACAGTCTCGAGATTTAAGCGTTCCTGTTGACCATGCATCTCTAGGTTTAATTTAGACATGCCTAACGACTGTGTTCGTATTCCTAACATAAGTTCTGTAGGTGAATACTTTGTTACAGACGATTTGGTACTGTTCAGTGCAAGTTGGATGTTTCCTAATTCTTCGCGCCATGTTTTATTGGGGTCGTTTTCCACAATAGTTAGCAGACTTTTCAGCGTACGCATAACCCTCTCCACCTGCCCATTCGCCCTGCTAGAGCCTCTCGCAATGAAATGAAGTTGTATTCTATGCTCAGTGCAGAAATTCTTGAAATCGGAACTAATATAGCATCGACCCTGATCAGCAATTATTCGCCTTGGTGCACCGAATAGACATACTGCTTTTCGCAGTGCGTATATAGCGCTCTTAGCATCGATAGAGGAAGTATGTTCTAGTAGGACATATTTGGTAAAACCGTCAATGATCACTGAACAATACTCTTTTCGGTCGCTCTTCCCGCTAAGCTTCCCCGTAAAGTCGATGTGTATTGTGTGCCATGGCATACTAACTTTTGGGATTGGGTGAAGTTGAATGGGTTGAGCTCCCGAAGAGCCTTTGGATGCTTTACAAATAATACACGAGTCAATAAATTGACCCACGCATTTCGACATTTGGGGAAACCAGTATTGTTCATACAACTTATCTAGCGTTTTATCTTTACCCAAATGTTGTATCTCATTATGAATGTGATTTATTAACGTCCAAATCAAAGAACGTGGAACTACTGGCAACCAAGAGACAATTTTATTTCTAACGATTTTTCTATAAAGAATACCTTCTCTAACATCATACGTCTGGGCAACTGAGTCAGGGAACTCACTATTATTGTGTTTTGAAATGAGATTTTGTATCTCACTATCGCGCTTTTGTTCAACCGAAAGCCAATCCTGATGAAGCTCGATATACTGAACTTTCTTAGTCTGTGAAATATTGGAAGAAGGACAGGTGGAATCGGCGGCGGGAAGAGGATTTCGCGAAAAATAGTCCGCATGTTCCATAGCCCGTCCTTCACGATACACAATGTCAAAATCGTAGGCCTGTAAAAACGCCCACCAGCGATGCACGCGAGGTGTAAGGTCTATTTTTGATTTTGAAGACTTAAGAGAATTGCAGTCTGTAAAAACTAAAAAACGTCTACCATAGAGATAGTGGCGAAAATGTTCCACCGCTCGTACTACTGCCAGTGTCTCCAACTCGTATGAGTGGTAACGAGATTCGGCTTCTGACGTGCGTCGGCTGAAGTACTCTACAACATGCGGTAAATTGCTTTTCTTTTGTATAAGAATAGCCCCATATCCCTCGGAACTTGCATCGGTATGTAGCTCTACCGGTATGTCCGGATCAAAAATAGTTAGGACCGGCTCAGATGTAAGGATACTTATTATGGTGTTACGTATTTCTTCGTGATTTTTAGTCCATGTTATGGGCCCTTTTAATTTCGTTAGAGGATATAGCGGCCCAACGATACGCGTAAAATTGGGAATAAATTTACGAAAATACGAGGCAAGACCAAGGAATTGCCGAATCTGAGTAGCCGTTTTTGGCTGAGGGGAATCTACTAATGCCTGAATTTTCCGAGAATTAGGTCTTATTTCACCAAATTGAAGTGTATAACCCAGATAGTCAACTTTACGTTTTAAAAATTTACATTTTTGGAGATTTAATGTAAACCCAGCTTCCGTTAAAGCACTTAAAACTTTATCTAACCGTTCCAATCCTTCAGTTGTGTTAGAAGAATAGCACAAAACGTCATCCATATAAATTAATGGCTTATCTTTGAGACGACTTAAAGCCTTAGTAATGCACCTTTGGTACACAGAGGGAGCATTCCGCAGGCCGAAAGGCATAGCAAGATATTCATATTGCCCCTCAGGTGTAACAAATGCTGTTTTCTCAACAGAATCCGGGTGCATCATAATCTGATGAAACCCCGATGCCATATCCAGGGAAGAGAAAAGATTAGCACCGGCAAGCTGGTCTATTTGCTCCTCTATCCGAGGCAAAGGATAGTGCTCGGGCTGCGTGTTGGAATTTAATTCCCGGTAGTCCACACACATCCTATATGAGTTATCTTTTTTAGTAACTAGCAGTATAGGGCTGGCAAAGGGGGAGGAACTTTCTCGAATTACCCCAGCATCGAGTAATTGTTGTACTTTTTCCCTAACTATCTGTTTTTCGGCTGGTGCCAATCTATATGGGCACCGCTGTACAATCTTTCTCGGGTCTATCAGATTAATTTTACACTCTCCCGCTTGAACTCGGCGGGAGGGTATTCCCTAAGTGAAATAATCAGAATACTTATGTAATAATAATATAAGCGATTCTCTATCCCGTCCTCGTAAATCCGTATCAATTTTTGTAAGGTCTAAAGTATTAGAATTTGAGTCACAGAAATTACTTTTTTTCTTTGAAAAGAACTCAAGATGGTCATGGTCAACTTTCACGCAAAGCCCCTGGTCAAAAATATCCCTCCCGATAATTATAGGATCCGAAATATGATTATCTGGGACGACATGAAAAAGTAAACTTATCGTAAGTTCGTCAATTGTCACATCACTCTGTATTTGTGTTGTACATTTTAAATCGTTGCCGCCTATACCACTAAGATAGACGAGGTCATTGCACACAGTACCAGCAAGTTTGTGGGCAAAGCTTTCTCTCAAGAGAGAACAGGATGATCCGCTATCAAATAAAAATGAAACTGGCTCACCGGAAGATGTCCCCAAAGTACCTCTAGAAGGGCGGTGCTCGCATTGATGAACTTCCTTGACCGCAGCTCCACTCCCGTTCTTCCTGTCCGGACATACAGTCGCCACGTGCCCAGGCTGACCGCATGTGTAACATGTTACTGATGTCCTTGTCTCCGTAACCCGTGAGAAACTTGGAGCCTCATGCTTCTTCTGTTCAACGTCGTTACGTCGCTTGCGACATTCAGCTATACGATGTCCAGGCAATCCACAATGATGACACTTGCCAGTAAATTTATCCGTCATACGGACGCGTTTCGGTTCAGGTTCTTGGGCGTCAGTATCGAAGCGTCTTTTCAATGATATTCCACCAAGAATTCGGAACAATTGAGCTCGACTCGTGACAGTTTGTGAATTTAATTCACGGCGCAATAAGTGGTCCTTCTGACACAAAACCGATATAACAAATCCAGTTATAACTTCTTCAACCATTGTCGATTGAGGTATACGTTCGACAAGACTCCATAATCGTAGGGCAGATTCAGTTGCCGTCTCTTTAGAGCCTATTTGGAATCGCAGGATGTCGTCAAAGTAGTCCTGGATAAGCTTAGGTTTAGAGAATTTTGCAATTAAAACCTCTTTAACTGAATTCCATGTATTGTCATTTAAGTTTAGCTTAGTCAGACAAGACGCTGCGCGACCTTTTAGCGCACCCGTTAAGGCCACAAGTAAGTTAACTCCTGTCAGACCCTTGCTCAGCACAATTACCTCTGTCACTTTACACCAGTCATCAATATCTGAATCTGACTCGTTTGGGTCAAACTTTAATAGTAGTGGTTGGTTAGTACTCACTGTTGGCATTTGTTGCGCATTTAAGACCCGAGTGAGCAATTCTTCCATGTTACTCAAAAGTTTATCGGCGTATGTTATATCTCGTGGGCGTGCTTCATTACGCAGCTCGTTCGATCCCACTTCTGATGTAAGATCAGGAGTGCCTTGGTCCATGTTCATTATTAATAAGGATGGTAGTAATTGGTACAATTATTTATTTCAAACTATTTACACGGAAATAATG